>LPNX010133385.1:181343-206164 GCA_001517045.1 Pseudotsuga menziesii
GAGGACCCAGAACAGTTCTAGTTTTTATGTGAAGCGATGTGGAATGCTAAGAAAATTACAGATCTAGCTGTAAGAAGTGCGCAGCTTGTTACTTCTTTCAGGGAACAGGCTTTGACCTGGTTCATGAAATTCTCCAGTACTCAGAGTCCTACCTTAGATGATATTAAATAAGCAATAATCAAAGAGTTTAATAAGCCCAAATTAGAGTCGCAATGTATCACTGAATTGAAAGAGATCCAGCAGCAGCGTAGTGAATCAGTGTGGGATTTTGACCAAAGGTTCAAAGTTCTATTAGACCAAGTTAAATTCACCATTGGACCTGAGCAGCACAAGGAATGGTTTATTGCAGCATTGTTACCACATATCAGAACTCCACTCATGCAACATAAGGTTGCTGACAAGCCAGAGGCCCTAGAAATCGTGATGAAGCTTGAGACCGCCCTTTCTGAGGCTGCGATGGCTTTGGAGCTTCGCGATATGAAGAAGGGAAAAACCGGTCGCGAAGAGGTTTGGTGTACACACTGTCGGACATAAGGTCATGATAAGGAATAGTGCCCTGTGCTGAGAAATTACCTGAATACTGGTGCACCAAACCCGTTCAATCCTGCTGTTCTATATTGTGAAATCTGTCGAACAACTGGCCAGCATCGCCCTAAAAACTGCCATCTGCTCCAAAGGTATGTGCAAGTCCCTAAAAACCCTTACTACAAGTTCTGTAAGTCAATAGGGCATAATGAAGATGAGTGTCGTAGTTATGACCTCATGAGAGAGCGCACCTATGACGCCTATCAGGTACAAAATGAGGGCCAGGGAAATGATGGCTACGGATACTGCGGGGGTGCATCCGGTCGAGGTGCTTTTGGAGGTCGTGGTCATGGTGGTATAGCAGGAAGAGGCAGAGGCCAGTTGGTGTGCTACAACTGTAACCAAGCCGGGAATCTTGCTAGAGACTATCGGAACCCAACTACGACATGTCGGTATTGTCGCGCAGTAGATCACGTAATCGAGCAATGCCTGCAGCTGATAGCTAAGATCCAGGAAAGAAACGGTGCCCCTACTTAGAATATTCAGCTGATCTCTGTCGAGCAAAGACCTACCCCAACTATTAATGTTGTTATGCAGAGTGGAGCTACGACGCATATACAGAATATGGAGAAGGCACCTATCAAAGCTTGTGTCTGTAAGGCCCCCGAGGGAATCCCAGTGGTTGATGTTGACAGAGACAAAGAGACAGTCATGGAAGCCATGCACGATTATGTTGATACTAGCACAGCAGTAGAACCCGCACAACAATATCAACAGAAGTTGCAGCTGCAAGAAGCTTCGCCAGATAGAGTAAGTACACTGTCCTCCTTTTTACAGAACTGTATGAAACTCTTACGGAACCAGAATGATTTAAAGGAGTTGCAAAAAGTTCTTGCTTTCTGTGAACCTCAGAGAAGAGCTGATAAGGAGAAAACTGTTAATCGTATCCGAAGAACTGGTAGGGAAATGAGATTGAATGATCAGATAGGGGAGTATGATATGACTGATGTCATTTTGGATTTAGGATCAGAAGTTAATGTCCTCACCAAGCAAACCTGGGAGCAAATGGGGAAACCTGCCTTACCTGGTCCCCTATACAGTTGAGGTTAGCCAATTAGCAAAGGATTGTGCCCCTGGGGAGATTCCCTAATGTCCCAATAGATATTGATGGGGTCATTAATCTAGTAGACTTCGAATTTATTGAGCTCATTGATGACAGCAATCCCTATCCAACCCTCCTAGGAATTGAGTGGGCAATGGAAAATGCTGCAGTCATTAACATTAAGAAGAGACAAATAACCTTCGAAGGAAAGGGTCTACAAGTTATAATACCACTTGACCCATCCCAAGGACAGAGATACACAGAGCCACTCAGAGATGAGGATCAGGATGCTCTGGAGCACATCTATAACATCACAGCGCAGGAAGACGATTATATTCACCCAACTGTCGAAGGTATCATGGATTGGCAGTGTGACAGTTCCTGTATGACAGATTCAGATGATGGTTTAGAGAACTCGCAGAACCGATTGTATGAGCTACATGGACATAGATGCACCAGAATTACTAAGTTCCTCAGATGGCTTAGCTCACAGACAAGAACCCTAAGCGCTTCTGATGATTCGACAGACCCAGAGGAAGAACAAATACTGGAGTCACCATAATGGGAGACTCTGGATTCAGCAAGTGGATCCACTGCAGCCAGAAGGTGGACTACCCATAAGAATTACATTCCTAGATGGGAAACCTGTCAGACATTCCTACACCTAGGATTTGTGCATCAGCTCCAGAGGACACACAGCAGGATCAGTGGGCAGAGTAGGACACAACACTTGGAGCACTGCTCTGAAGCATGGAAGCTTGTACCTTGTAAAGAGTGGGTACATAGGTTTCTCCATATCCAGGCACCTGTAGCCGAAAACTGGTACATGGAGGTCGGGCTTCGGCACGCTAATGTGTCTGGCGATCAAGAAATAGCCCAGTTTCTCCAAGGCGGGATGGCACAAAACGCTAAGGGATCGAAGCTCATAGTTTGGTCACAGAACTTGTCCGCATATACCGAAGGTCATTATGGTGATGAAGGTCCTTATTGTGACGTAGTTGTGGTACTGCTTGCGGTGCAACATAGAAGCCGACCGTTGTAACACTGCCGTTTCGGTGGCACCGGTACTTTAATTTCCTTAATTGTCTGTCCTAGGGATATCTTCCGAAATCTAACCTCGTGGAAAGACGATCTCTATCATATTTGGGGCTTTCAATGCACATTTATGACTGATTTAATCGATGGATTGTATAGGAAGCCAACTAGGCAGGGGGAAATCACATTCTGCATTTCCCTGAGTTTCACAATCGAGCCTATGTCCACTGATCAAGACCTTTAATATTTATTGAGAGAATTTGAATAGGCGGGCCTGCAGAACATTGTCCACTCCCCACCTGCGTCTGCAGTACGTGAGGAAATTCCACCGGCACCAACCCCACCAATGCAAACATGGTCTACTAGGAAATAGTTCAAACCTGAAGTTCACTCTAAGTGGAACGAAGATCGACACAAACAATCCTGACAAACATCGAAGGATTCCGGAATGGATCCGCCTCGTTTAGTCGAAATCCCAAGAGAGGGAGGGGAGAATATTGCACCGCGACGGCTGCCATATGTTCTGCCTCTTCAACCAGGAGTTAAGCCACCTCGGTGGAACAAGCAGTTCACAATATGCACCCCTTCACTGCCACTAGGTGTGCAGCTGATTGGGATCATGATAGGAAAGATATACCGGCTTAAGTATGCCGACCGCGATATAAGCGATCGTGGAAAGTTTCCATAGTTCGCACCAGAAATGTATTTGCACTTTGTCAAATACGATAGGGCGACATTAGTAGAAGTAAAATGGTGGGTTGCCGGCCTGGATCAAGCTGGTCTGCTGAACATGCTCGACGTTCCCCATTTTGGTCATGGTGCACACGTAACCATAGTGGTCAAGCAGCTGCTAGCGGTAGTTCATGACGGCCACCTATGGATAGGAGACAAGAAGATTCCTATCAACAGTGAGCTCATCCAGAGGATTATTGGTTTACCAATTGCGGGGCCTAATCCGGCGACCAAGTTTCCTTCGAAGCATGAGGATACGAAGCTCATGCAAACCATGAAGGAACGCTTCGGCCTGACGAAGGGAAAATGTAGGTATCACACTTCCACGATTTAAGAAAATCACATTCGCTTCACAGCCAAACTTCTAGCATGCAAAGTCATATGGAAGTGAAAACCAACTGAAGTACCTGCTCCAGTCATCAGAATTGCTATGAACTGCGCCGAAGGCTACAACTACAACCAGGTAGCGTATCTTGCACAGGAATTCCTGGAAGATGCTCGCGATGCATAGGAGAAAGGTAGGCCCTTCCATTACTCATGGATTCTTGTCCTCATCGCCCTGGTAGGATGGCAAGAACCTACTGAGGCATAGTTTGTCGATGTACCAGCGCACATGCCTGCCGCAGCCAGATATTCATTGCTGTGGGTTTTGTAGGATAAAGAACACCAACAGATGACAAATTATGTATTTGCTTTTTATATGATGAACATCTTGTATGAGGTCGTAAAAACCTCGCGGCTCAGTAAAGAGGTATTCTTGCAATATGATGGCGCAGCTACCTTCAGTGCTGACATGCATTATATTTTCATCCAGGCTTGCGCAGACCCAAAGCATCAATGGTTCAAGTTACCATATGTAGTCACTGAGGCTGATATCAAGACAGTAGTTCAGCACTAGCCGGCTGAATGGTTGAAAGATGTAGGAAAGAAACCTCACATTCTAGTCCCCATAGTTACCAATGTGGGCATAGGGCCTAGTAACATGCAACAACAAGCCCTCCTGGAAGACAGCGAAGAACAGACTGAGTCGCAGCAGAATGATAGCAACCAGGGTGTAGGAGAGGAAACCGAAGAAGAAGAAGGACAGGACTCGGTCAAAACTACTCTAGACCCTAATAGGCAGTATAAGCGCAAGACACCAGAAGTAGAGGATGTGAACAAACCGCAGTCCCAAAAGAAAGCAAAGGCGTCAAAAGATAAGAATATTGACGAGGCACCCAGTTTGACTAGTGATGAGCTTGATGAGGATTTGTCAAAGTCTACCGAAGTCATCACCAAGAAATGGTCGGAATTTGCAATTGAACATTTGGATGCCATCAATGGAGTAGCACAGCACATAGCGGAGCTAAAGGACTTAGCAAGAAACACAGCGACGGGCACAGCAGCAAGCATTACCCCGATAAATGTGCAACTGGACCAAAGGCAATGGCCGGTTCGTGAAAATAAGGGCTGAGTGTCAAGCGCTGCCCTCATCGTCACTGATGCAACGTCTCGCGCGGAAATGAACATGATAGTAGGAATCGATTATACCAAGATGACTATGCTAGAATTGCATCTCTGCCAGTCAGCTATCGCGAAGGAACTCCAGGCACGGGATCACCATTCACAACAACAGTTGGAGGATACCATGAAACAGAAAGATAACCTCGCATCACAGCTGGAGGCCATGGAGCACAGAAAGAGACATGCAGAGCGTAAGCGAATTACATTGGTACGTGTTTTGGATGAGGCCTGTCGAAGTCTCCCTAACTTCGACGTACAGCTGGTGGAAGAGCCGGAACAAAGATTAGTCAGGCTAAAATACTATGCACAGTAGTCTCGCAATGAAATTGAGAAGCTTAAAGCAGAACATGAGACCCAGATAGCGGAGCTTCAACGTCGTGATCCTCCGGGAAGTCCACCTGAGGTCAATGAATAGCGCCGCGCTGACATTCAAGCATCCACAGCAAAAATTTCAGATATTGTGGGTAGCGCAACAAGACTGTTGGATGAAAGTGTTGAGGTCTGGACCCAGCTACAAGAACATTCCAGAAGTTGGACAGTTGCAAGAAGCCATCAGGAAGCGACAGACATAATTGGATGCAATAAAAGCCACAATTAAGACTTTACCGCCTATGGAGAAAATGCTCAAGGTAAAGCGAAGCAATGAACTCCAGCAGGAAATTGAGTCATGCAGAGTGAAAGCAACAAAAGTGGATAGTAATATGCAGCCACTTATCAGCGAAGCCTTCAATTTAAGTACTGCTGTGGACCCCCAACTGAGTGTTCTAAAAGAATACCATACATTTGCACAACAAAAGGTCAACGAAACATCAGCCGAGGTATTACAGGAGTTGGTCGACAAGGAGCAGGCAGCAGACAGTATCATGTGGAGTCTCAACAAATAGTTCACTATCCTTGTGGACAAAGTTTGCCTACCAGAATATCAGCAGAGTGACTCGGGACGGGCCACCGGTGAGTCTTAGGGGCCTGTTGGGGCACACACCTTAATAAGCCCTTAAGTTGGGTAACCCCGGGGTTTTTGTGCGGAGCTATGACTCAAATAAGTCTTAGGGGTATCGGGGGTAAGTCAAAGCCCCTTTTTGTAATAAACCCATGGTTTAAGTCTAGGGTTTAGGGCTCGGGGTGCCCATGGTTTTGTAAATAGTGCGCTGTATAAATAGGCACTTTTGTAAAGAAAAGAAGTTAGGCTTTCATGTATAAGGAATTACTACGAAGCTAAGGCTATTTTGTAAGAAAAGGTCAAGTCCCAGCTGTGTGCGTGGATGACCTCTGCAGCTGTGTGCGCAGAGGGTTTTTTTTGTAAGAGATTAAGAATATCTGCAGCTGTGTGCACAGAGGCCTGCAGCTGTGTGCGCAGCTTTAAGAACTTGAAGGGATCTGCAGCTGAGTGCGCAGATCAGAACTGTGATTTTGTAGCAAGTTGAATAAAACGCAATTCTGTGGACGTAGCCCCTACACTGGGGGTGAACCACGTTATATCTGGTGTTGTGGTTCTTGTGTTATGTTTGTTATATTCTTTTATGCATTGATAATTATATATAAAATCTGATAAGAAAGATCACTGTTTAGTTAAATAGCATCGCTGTGAATTCCCAGTAAAGGGTTAAGCAAGTCACTGAGTATTTATCTATCTGCGAAGTTATATATGTGAATGTCGGAGCTCTATGTTAATTGAGTTTAAGCTATTAAAGACTAAAGGTACAGTAATATTCCTCTTCTGCTTGCAGAAACCTGATTCTACGGCACCCCATAGCTGTTTCGGGTGAGACTGCAACCTGTTTGCAGGTTGTTGCCGAAAGGGCCAACACTATGGGTCTTTTGTTGGTGCGAAGCAAAAGGTATAAACCTGGGTCTGCCCTATTGCCCAACAAATTGGTTCTATTGCCAGTTGAACTCAGTATCTGCTAAAGAGGCGTTTACGTCGTACCTCGAGGGCTATGATCTGGAGGCCCTCTGTGAAGGAAATTGGTGACTGGCTCGACGAGACTTATCTAAGCTTCGATGAGCAAGAAAACAAAGGTCCGCGTCGTAGTGCAAACGAATTTTTACAAAGGTATGTTTTTTGTGATGTTTATGAAATTTTCTTTGGTAGTATCCATATAGAGTTCCACCAGTGGTTATCCAGGTTTGCCGAGCAAAGGACGAACTTCCGAGAGGGTTAATTTCCTGCTTGGACCACCGCAAGAATTAATATATTGAAAAGGGTGAACAACGAAATATCTCACGCGGTTGACTTCTAGACCACGCGGACCCTTGAGGCATTTATGACGGAGTTCGCCATCGACACAAGCACATCCTTTGGTGAAGCCGTGTGACAGTTTTTCAAGGGCCTAAGGCGTAAGTTTTTGAATTCATTTAGTTTGAGAATTAAAATGCGATTGGCTGAGAAAGGAATATTGTTGATTGAATCCGATTGTTAGATTTTGTACTACTAACATATGGTTGCAAGTGACAATACCCTCACTGAGCAAAGTGGTTTGCTGCGAATGGAAAGAGGTACAAGAGAGATTTTGAATCCTACTCCTTAGTTCCGGATACAGCGTCTTCCCCTGTCAATCCTGCCAATCCAGTCCCTGAAGAAAACCCTCCGGTCACCCCGTAGCGTAGACTTGTTACCCCTGAAATTCCGTCGCAGTCTGAAAGTCATCTTAGCTCAAGCATTCCTGTCGTAGGTCAGTCTACCCCAGCAAGTCCCCCCCTCCTATTTCCTATCCCTTTCCCAACCCCCCTCGATCTACCATGGCCCACCTGACCAATGATATTCAGCTCCCTGTTTTCAAAGGAACTGGATCAGAGGACCCAGAACAGTTCTGGTTTTTATGTGAAGCGGTGTGGAATGCTACGAAAATTACAGATCTAGCTATAAGAAGTGCGCAGCTTGTTACTTCTTTCAGGGAATGGGATTTGACCTGGTTCATGAAATTCTCCAGTACTCAGAGTCCTACCTTAGATGATATTAAAGCAGCAATAATTAAAGAGTTTAATAAGCCCAAATCAGAGTCGCAATGTATCACTGAATTGAAAGAGATCCAGCAGCGGCGTGGTGAATCAGTGTGGGATTTTGACCAAAGGTTCAAAGTTCTATTAGACCAAGTCAGCTTCACCATTGGACCTGAGCAGCACAAGGAATGGTTTATTACAGCATTGTTACCACATATCAGAACTCCACTCATGCAACAGAAGGTTGCTGACCAGTCAGAGGCCCCAGAAATCATGATGAAGCTTGAGACCGCCCTTGTCGAAAATAATTCGGGTATTGCCCAAATCCAAGCGCAGTTGGCTGCGATGGCTTTGGAGCTTCGCGATATGAAGAAAGGAAAAACCGGTCGCGAAGAGGTTTGGTGTACACATTGTCGGACAGAAGGTCACGATAAGGAACAGTGCCTTGTGCTAAGAAATTACCTGAATACTGGTGCACCAAACCCGTTCAATCCTGCTGTTCTATATTGTGAAATATGTCGGACAACTGGCCAGCATCGCCCTGAAAACTGCCATCTGCTCCAAAGGTATGTGCAAGTCCCTAAAAACCCTTACTACAAGTTCTGTAAGTCAGTAGGGCATAATGAAGATGAGTGTCGCAGTTATGACCTCATGAGAGAGTGCACCTATGACGCCTATCGGGTACAAAATGAGGGCCAGGGAAATGATGGCTACGGATACCGTGGGGGTGCATTCGGTCGAGGTGCTTTTGGAGGTCGTGGTCATGGTGGTATATTAGGAAGAGGCAGAGGCCAGTTGGTGTGCTACAACTGTAACCAAGCCGGGCATCGTGCTAGAGACTGTCGGAACCCAACTACGACATGTCGGTATTGTCGCGCAGTAGATCACGTAATCGAGCAATGCCTGTAGCTGATAGCTAAGATCCAGGAAAGAAACGGTGCCCCTACTCAGAATATTCAGCTAATCTCTGTCGAGCAAAGACCTACCCCAACTATTAATGTTGTTATGCGGAGTGGAGCTACGACGCATATACAGAATATGGAGAAGGCACCTGTCGAAGCTTGTGTCCGTAAGGCCCCCGAGAGAATCCCAGCAGTTGATGTTGACAGAGAAAAAGAGACAATCATGGAAGCCATGCACGATTATGTTGATCCTAGCACAGCAGTAGAACCCGCACAGCAATATCAACAGAAGTCGCAGCCACAAGAAGCTTCGCCAGATAGAGTAAGTACACTATCCTCCTTTTTACAGAGCTGTATGAAACTCTTACGGAATCAGAATGCTTTAAAGGAGTTGCAAAAATTTCTTGCTTTCTTTGAACCTCAGAGAAGAGCTGATAAGGAGAAAACTGTTAATCGTATCCGAAGAAATGGTAGGGAAATGAGATTGAATGTTCAGATAGGGGAGTATGATATGACTGATGTCATTTTGGATTTAGGATCAGAAGTTAATGTCCTCACCAAGCAAACCTGGGAGCAAATGGGGAAACCTGCCCTTACCTGGTCCCCTATACAGTTGAGGTTAGCCAATGAGTAAAGGATTGTGCCCCTGGGGAGATTCCCTAATGTCCCAATAGATATTGATGGGGTCATTACTCTAGCAGACTTCGAAGTTATTGAGCTCATTGATGACAGCAATCCCTATCCAACCCTGCTAGGAATTGAGTGGGCAATGGAAAATGTTGCAGTCATTAACATTAAGAAGAGACAGATGACCTTCAAAGGAAAGGGTCTGCGAGTTATAATACCACTTGACCCCTCCCAAGGAGATAGATACACAGAGCCACTCAGAGATGAGGATCAGGATGCTCTGGAGCACATCTATAACATCACAGCGCAGGAAGACGATTATATTGACCAACTGCCGAAGGTATCATGGATTGGCAGTGTGACAGTTCCTGTATGACAGATTCAGATGATGGTTTAGAGAACTGGCAGAACCGATTGTATAAGCTACATGGACATAGATGCACCAGAATTACTAAGTTCCTCAGATGGCTTAGCTCACAGATAAGAACCCTAATCGCCTCTGATGATTCGACAGACCCAGGGGAAGAACAAATACTGGAGTCACCATAATGGGAGACTATGGATTCAGCAAGTGGATCCACTGCAGCCAGAAGGTGGATTGCCCATAAGAATTACATTCCTAGATGGGAAACCTGTCAGACATTCCTACGCCTAGGATTTGTGCATCAGCTCCAGAGGACGCGCAGCAGCATCAGTGGGCAGAGTAGGACACAACACTTGGAGCACTGCTCTGAAGCATGGAAGCTTGTACCTTGTAAAGAGTGGGTACATAGGTTTCTCCATATCCAGGCACCTGTAGTCAAAAACTGGTACATGGAGGTTGGGCTTCAGCACGCTAATGTGTCTGGCGATCAAGAAATAGCCCAGTTTCGCCAAGGCGAGATGGCACGAAACTCTAAGGGAACGAAGCTCATAGTTTCGTCACAGAACTTGTTCGCATATGCCAAAGGTCATTATGGTGACCGTTGGAACATTGTCGTTTCGGTGGCACCGGTACTTTAATTTCCTTAATTGTATGTCCTAGGGATATCTTCCGAAATATAGCCTCATGGAAAGACGATCTCTGTCAGATTTGGGGCTTTCAATGCACATTTATGACTGAGTTAATTGATGGATTGTATAGGAAGCCAACCAGGCAGGGGGGAATCACATTCTGCATTTCCCCGAGTTTCACAATCGAACCTATGTCCACTGATCAAGACCTTCAAGATTTATTGAGAGAATTTGAACAGGTGGGGTTGTAGAACATTGTCCACTCCCCACCTGCGCCTGCTGTACGTGAGGAAATTCCACCAGCACCAACCCCACCAATGCAAACATGGTCTACTAGGAAATAGTTCAAACTTGAAGTTCCCTCTAAGTGGAACGAAGATCGACACAAACAATCCAGACAAACATCGAAGGATTCCGGAATGGATCCGCCTGGTTTAGTCGAAATCCCAAGAGAGGGAGGGGAGAATATTGCACCGCGACGGCCGCCATATGTTCTTCCTCTTCAACCAGGAGTTAAGCCACCTCGGTGGAACAAGCAGTTCACAATACGCACCCCTTCACTGCCACCAGGTGTGCAGCTGGTTGGGATCATGATAGGAAAGAAATACCGGCTTAAGTATGCCGACCACGATACAAGCGATCGTGGCAAGTTTCCATAGTTCGCACCAGAAATGTATTTGCACTTTGTCAAATACGATTGGGCGACATTAGTAGAAGTAAAACGGTGGGCTGCCGGCCTAGATCAAGCTGGTCTACTGAATATGCTCGATGTTCCCCATTTTGGTCGTGGCGCACACGTAACCATAGTGGTCAAGTAGCTGCTAGCGGTAGTTCATCACGGCCACCTATGGATAGGAGACAAGAATATTCCTATCAACAGTGAGCTCATCTAGAGGATTACTGGTTTACCAATTGCGGGGCCTAATCTGGCGACTGAGTTTCCTTCGAAGCATGAGGATACGAAGCTCGTGCAAACCATGAAGGAACGCTTCGGCCTGACAAAGGGAAAACACGGGTATCACACTTCCGCGATTCAAGAAAATCACATTCGCTTTGCAGCCGAACTTCTAGCATGCAAAGTCATACGAAAGTGTAGACCAACTGAAGTACCTGCTCCGGTCATCAGAATTTCTATGAACTGCGCCGAAGGCTACAAATACAACTGGGTAGCGTATCTTGCACAGGAATTCCTGGAAGATGCTCGCGATGCACAGGAGAAACGTAGCCCCTTCCATTACTCATGGCTGCTTGTCCTCATCGCCCTGGTAGGATGGCAAGAACCTACTGAGGCACAGTTTGTCGATGTACCAGCGCACATGCCTGTCGCAGCCAGATATTCATTGCTGTGGGTTTCGCAGGATAAAGAACACCAACAGATGACAAATTATGTATTTGATTTTTATATGATGAACATCTTGTATGAGGTCGTAAAAACCTCGCGGCTCAGTAAAGAGGTATTCTTGCAATATGATGGCGCAGCTACCTTCAGTGCCGACATGCATTATATTTTCATCCAGGCTCGCACAGACCCAAAGCATAAATGGTTCAAGTTACCATATGTAGTCACTGAGGCTGATATCAAGACAGTAGTTCAGCATTGGCCGGCTGAATGGTTGAAAGATGTAGGAAAGAAACCTCACATTCTAGTCCCCATAGTTACCAATGTGGGCGCAGGGCCTAGTAACATGCAACAGCAAGCCCTCCTGTAAGACAGTGAAGAACAGGATGAGTCGCAACAGAATGATAGCAACCAGGGTGGAGGAGAGGAAACCTAAGAAGAAGAAGGACAGGACTCGGTCAAAACTACTCTAGACCCTAATAGGCAGGATAAGCGCAAGACACCAGAAGTAGAGGAAGTGAACAAACCGCAGTCCCGAAAGAAAGCAAAGGCATCAAAAGATAAGAATATTGACGAGGCACCCAGTTTGACTAGTGATGAGCTTAATGAGGCTTTGTCGAAGTCTACCAAAGTCATCACCAAGAAATGGTCGGAATTTGCAATTGAACATTTGGATGCCATCAATGGAGTAGCACAGCACATAGCAGAGCTAAAGGACTTAGCAACAAACACAGCGACGGGCACAACAGCAAGCAGTACCCCGATAAATGTGCAACTGGACCAAAGGCAATGGCCGGTTCGTGAAAACAAGGGCCGAGTGTCAAGCGCTACCCTCATTGTTACTGATGCAACGTCTCGCGTGGAAATGAACATGATAGTAGGAATCAATTATACCAAGATGACTATGCTAGAATTGCATCTCTGCCAGTCAGCTATCGCAAAGGAACTCCAGGCACGGGATCACTATTTGCAACAACAGTTGGAGGATACCATGAAATAGAAAGATAACCTTGCAGCACAGCTGGAGGCCGTGGAGCACAGAAAGAAAGATGCAGAGCGTAAGCGAATTACATTGGTACGTGTTTTGGACGAGGCCTGTCGAAGTCTCCCTGACTTCGTTGTACAGCTGGTGAAAGAGCCAGAACAAAGATTAGTCAGGCTAAAAGACTACGCATAGCAGTATCGTAATGAAATTGAGAAGCTCAAAGCAGAACATGAGACCCAGATAGCGGAGCTTCAACGTCGCGATCCTCCGGGAAGTCCACCTGAGGTCAAGGAATAGCGCCGCGTTGACATTCAAGCATCTGCAGCAAAAATTTTAGATATTGTGGGTAGCGCAACAAGACTGTTGGATGAAAGTGTTGAGGTCTGGACCCAGCTGCAGGAACATCCAGAAGTCGGACAGTTGCAAGAAGCCATCAGGCAGCGATAGACAGAATTGGATGCAATAAAAGCCGCAATTAAGACTTTACCACCTATGGAGAAAATGCTCAAGGTAAAGCGAAGCAATGAACTCCAGCAGAAAATTGAGTCATGCAGAGTGAAAGCAACAAAAGTGGACAGTAATATGCAGCCACTTATCAGCGAATCTTTCAAGTTAAGTACTGCTGTGGACACCCAACTGAGTGTTCTAAAAGAATACCATACATTTGCACAACAAGAGGTCAACGAAACATCAGCCGAGGTATTACAGGAGTTGGTCGACAGGGAGCAAGCAGCAGAAAGTATCATACGGAGTCTCAACAAACAGTTCACTATCCTTGTGGACAAAGTTCGCCTACCAGAAGATCAGCAGAGTGACCCGGGACGGGCCGCTGGTGAGTCTTAGGGGCCTGTTGGGGCACGCACCTTAATAAGCCCTTAAGTTGGGTAACCCCGGGGTTTTTGTGCGGAGCTATGACTCAAATCAGTCTTAGGGGTATCGGGGGTAAGTCAAAGCCCCTTTTTGTAATAAACCCATGGTTTAAGTCCAGGGTTTAGGGTTCGGGGTGCCCATGGTTTAAGACCATGGTTTTGTAAATAGTGCGCTGTATAAATAGGCACTTTTGTAAAGAAAAGAAGTTAGGATTTTATGTATAAGGAATTGCTGCGAAGCTAAGGCTATTTTGTAAGAAAAGGTCAAGTCCTAGCTGTGTGCATGGAAGACCTCTACAGCTGTGTGCGCAGAGGGTTTTTTTTGTAAGAGATTAAGAAGATTTGCAGCTGTGTGCACAGAGGCCTGCAGCTTTGTGCGCATCTTTAAGGACTTGAAGGGATCTGCAGCTGAGTGCGTAGATCAAAACTGTGATTTTGTAGCAAGTTGAATAAAACGCAGTTCTGTGGACGTAGCCCCTACACTGGGGGTGAACCACGTTATATCCGGTGTTGTGGTTCTTGTGTTATGTTTGTTATATTATTTTATGCATTGATAATTATATATAAAATCTAATAAGAAAGATCACTGTTTAGTTAAATAGCTTCACTGTGAATTCCCAGTAAAGGGTTAAGCAAGTCACTGAGTATTTATCTATCTGCGAAGTTATATATGTGAATGTTGGAGCTCTGTGTTAATTGAGTTTAAGATATTAAATACTAAAGGTACAGTAATATCCCTCTTCTGCTTGCAGAAACCTGATTCTACGGCACCCCATAGCTGTTTCGGGTGAGACTGCAACCTGTTTGCAGGTTGTTGCCGAAAGGGCCAACACTGTGGGTCTTTTGTTGGTGCGAAGCAAAAGGTATAAACCTGGGTCTACCCTATTGCCCAACAAATTGGTTCTGTTGCCAGTTGAACTCAGTATCTGCTAAAGAGGGGTTTACGTCGTACCTTGAGGGCTATGATCTGGAGGCCCTCTGTGAAGGAAATCGGTGACTGGCTCGACGAGACTTATCTAAGCTTCGATGAGCAAGAAAACAAAGATCCGCGTCGTAGTGCAAACGACCTTTTACAAAGGTATGTTTTTTGTGATGTTTATGAAATTTTCTTTGGTAGTATCCACATAGAGTTTCACCAGTGGTTATCCAGGTTGGCCGAACGAAGGACGAACTTTCGAGAGGGTCAATTTCTTGCTTGGACCGCCACAAGAATTAATATGTTGAAAAGGGTGAACAACGAAATATCTCACGCGGTTAACTTCTGGACCACGCGGACCCTTGAGGCATTTATGACGGAGTTCGTCATCGACACAAGCACATCCTTTGGTGAAGCCGTGTGACAGTTTTTTAAGGGCCCAAGGGGTAAGTTTTTGAATTCATTTAGTTTGAGAATTAGAATGCTATTGGCCGAGAAAGGAATATTGTTGATTGAATCCAACTGTTAGATTTTGTAGTACTAACATATGGTTGCAAGTGACAATACCCTCACTGAGCAAAGTGGTTTGCTGCGAAGTGGAAAGAGGTACAAGAGAGATTTTGGATCCTACTCCTTAGGTCCAGATACCACGTCTTCCCCTGTCAATCCTGCCAATTCAGTCCCTGAAGAAAACCCTCTGGTCACCTCGCAGCATAGACTTGTTACCCCTGAAATTCTGTCGCAGTCTGAAAGTCATCTTAGCTCGAGTATTCCTGTCGCAGGTCAGTCTACCCAAGCAAGACCCCCCCCCCATTTCCTGTCCCCCTCCCAACCCTCCTCGATCTACCATGGCCCACCTGACCAATGATATTAAGCTCCCTGTTTTCAAAGGAACTAGATCAGAGGACCCAGAACAGTTCTGGTTTTTATGTGGAGCGGTGTGGAATGCTAAAAAAATTACAGATCTAGCTGTAAGAAGTGCGCAGCTTGTTACTTCTTTCAGGGAACGGGCTTTGACCTGGTTCATGAAATTCTCCAGTACTCAGAGTCCTACCTTAGATGATATTAAAGGAGCAATAATCAAAGAGTTTAATAAGCCCAAATCAAAGTCGCAATGTATCATTGAATTGAAAGAGATCCAGCAGTGGCGTGGTGAATCAGTGTGGGATTTTGACCAAAGGTTCAAAGTTCTATTAGACCAAGTTAGCTTCACCATTGGACCTGAGCAGCACAAGGAATGGTTTATTACAGCATTGTTACCACATATCAGAACTCCACTCATGCAACAGAAGGTTGCTGACCATCCAGAGGCCCTAGAAATCATGATGAAGCTTGAGACCGTCCTTGTCGAAAATAATTCGGGTATTGCCCAAATCCAAGCGCAGTTGGCTACAATGGCTTTGGAGCTTCGTGATATGAAAAAAGGAAAAACCGATCACGAAGAGGTTTGGTGTACACACTGTCAAACATAAGGTCATGATAAGGAATAGTTCCCTGTGCTAAGAAATTACCTGAATACTGGTGCACCAAACCTGTTCAATCCTGCTGTTCTATATTGTGAAATATGTTGGACAACTGGCCAGTATCGCCCTGAAAACTGCCATCTGCTCCAAAGGTATGTGCAAGTCCCTAAAAACCCTTACTACAAGTTCTGTAAGTTAGTAGGGCATAATGAAGATGAGTGTCATAGTTATGACCTCATGAGAGAGCGCACCTATGACGCCTATCGGGTACAAAATGAGGGACAGGGCAATGATGGCTACGGATACCGCGGGGGTGCATCCGGTCGAGGTGCTTTTGGAGGTCGTGGTCATGGTGGTATAGTAGGAAGACGTAGAGGCCAGTTGGTGTGCTACAACTGTAACCAAGCCGGGCATCTTGCTAGAGACTGTCGGAACCCAACTACGACATGTCGGTATTGTCTCGCAGTAGATCACGTAATCGAGCAATGCCTGCAGCTGATAGCTAAGATTCAGGAAAGAAACGGTGCCCCTACTCAGAATATTCAGCTCATCTCTGTCGAGCAAATACCTACCCCAACTATTAATGTTGTTACACAGAGTGGAGCTACGATGCATATACAGAATATGTTGAAGGCACCTGTCGAAGCTTGTGTCCGTAAGGCCCACGATAGAATCCCAGCAGTTGATGTTGACAGAGACAAAGAGACAATCATGGAAGCCATGCACGATTATGTTGATCCTAGCACAGCAGTAGAACCCGCACAGCAATATCAATAGAAGTCGCAGCTGCAAGAAGCTTCGCCAGATAGAGTAAGTACACTGTCCTCCTTTTTACAGAGCTGTATGAAACTCTTACGGAATCAGAATGATTTAAAGGAGTTGCAAAAAGTTCTTGCTTTCTGTGAACCTCAGAGAAGATCTGATAAGGAGAAAACTGTTAATCGTATCCGAAGAACTGGTAGGGAAATGAGATTGAATGTTCAGATAGGGGAGTATGATATGACTGATGTCATTTTGGATTTAGGATCAGAAGTTAATGTCCTCACCAAGCAAACCTGGGAGCAAATGGGGAAACCTGCCCTTACCTGGTCCCCTATACAGTTGAGGTTAGCTAATCATCAAAGGATTGTGCCCTTGGGGAGATTCCCTAATGTCCCAATAGATATTGATGGGGTCATTACTCTAGCAGACTTCGAAGTTATTGAGCTCATTGATGACAACAATCCTTATCCAACCCTGCTAGGAATTGAGTGGGCAATGGAAAATGCTGCAGTCATTCACATTAAGAAGAGACAAATGACCTTCGAAGGAAAGAGTGTGCGAGATATAATACCACTTGAACCCTCCCAAGGAGAGAGATACACAGAGCCACTCAGAGATGAGGATCAGGATGCTCTGGAGAACATCTATAACATCACAGCGCAGGAAGACGATTATATTGACCCAACTGCCAAAGGTATCATGGATTGGCAGTGTGACTGTTCCTATATGACAGATTCAGATGATGGTTTAGAGAACTAGAAAAACCAATTGTATGAGCTACATGGACATAGATGCACCAGAATTACTAAGTTCCTTAGATGAATTAGCTCACAGACAAGAACCCTAATCGCTTCTGATGATTCGACAGACCCAGAGGAAGAACAAATACTGGAGTCACAATAATGGGAGACTTTGGATTCAGAAAGCAGAGCCACTGCAGCCAGAAGGTGGACTGCCCATAAGAATTACATTCCTAGATGGGAAACCTGTCAGACATTCCTACGCCTAGGATTTGTGCATCAGCTCCAGAGGACGCGCAGCAGGATCAGTGGGCAGAGTAGGACACAACACTTGGAGCACTGCTCTGAAGCATGGAAGCTTGTACCTTGTAAAGAGTGGGTACATAGTTTTCTCCATATCCAGGCACCTGTAGTCAAAAACTGGTACATGGAGGTCGGGCTTCGGCACGCTAATGTGTCTGGTGATCAATAAATAGCCCAGTTTCGCCAAGGCGGGATGGCACGAAACGCTAAGGGAGCGAAGCTCATAGTTTGGTCACAGAACTTGGCCGCATATGCCGAAGGTCATTATGGTGACGAAGGTCCTTATTGTGATGCAGTTGTGGTACTGGTTGCGGTGCAGCATAGAAGCCGACCATTGGAACACTGCCGTTTCAGTGGCACTGGTACTTTAATTTCCTTAATTGTCTGTCCTAGGGATATCTTCCAAAATCTACCCTTGTGGAAAGACGATCTTTGTCAGATTTGGGGCTTTCAATGCACATTTATGACTGAGTTAATCAATGGATTGTATAGGAATCCAACCGGGCAGGGGGAAATCACATTCTGCATTTCCCTGAGTTTCACAATTGAGCCTATGTCCACTGATCAAGACCTTCAAGATTTATTGAGAGAATTTGAACAGGCGGGGCTGCAGAACATTGTCCACTCCCCACCTGTGCCTGTAGTACGTGAGGAAATTCCACCGTCACCAATCCCACCAATGCAAACATGGTCTACTAGGAAACAGTTCAAACCTGATGTTCGCTCTAAGTGGAACGAAGATCGACACAAAGAATCCAGACAAACATCGGAGGATTCCGGAATGGATCCGCTTGGTTTAGTCGAAATCCCAAGAGAGGGAGGGGAGAATATTGCACCACGACAGCCGCCATATGTTCTGCCTCTTCAACCAGGAGTTAAGCCACCTCGGTGGAACAAGCAGTTCACAATGCGCACCCCTTCACTTCCACCAGGTGTGCAGCTGGTTGGGATCATGATAGGAAATATATACCGGCTTAAGTATGCCGACCACGATACAAGCGATCGTGGCAAGTTTCCACAGTTTGCACCAAAAATGTATTTTCACTTTGTCAAATACGATAGGGTGACATTAGTAGAAGTAAAACGGTGGGCTGCCATCCTGGATCAAGCTGGTCTGCTGAAGATGCTCGACATTCCCCATTTTGGTCGTGGCGCACACGTAACCATAGTGCTCAAGCAGCTGCTAGCACTAGTTCATGATGGCCACCTATGGATAGGAGACAAGAAGATTCCTATCAACAGTGAGCCCATCCAGAGGATTACTGGTTTACCAATTGCGGGGCCTAATCTGGCGACTGAGTTTCCTTCGAAGCATGAGGATACGAAGCTCGTGCAAACCATGAAGGAACGCTTCGGCCTGACAAAGGGAAAACACGGGTATCACACTTCCGCGATTCAAGAAAATCACATTCGCTTTGCAGCCGAACTTCTAGCATGCAAAGTCATACGAAAGTGTAGACCAACTGAAGTACCTGCTCCGGTCATCAGAATTTCTATGAACTGCGCCGAAGGCTACAACTACAACTGGGTAGCGTATCTTGCACAGGAATTCCTGGAAGATGCTCGCGATGCACAAGAGAAACGTAGCCCCTTCCATTACTCATGGCTGCTTGTCCTCATCGCCCTGGTAGGATGGCAAGAACCTATTGAGGCACAGTTTGTCGATGTACCAATGCACATGCCTGCCACAGCTAGATATTCATTGCTATGGGTTTCGTAGCATAAAGAACACCAACAGATGACAAATTATGTATTTGCTTTTTATATGATGAACATCTTGTATGAGGTCGTATAAACCTCGCGGCTCAGTAAAGAGGTATTCTTGCAATATGATGGCGCAGCTACCTTCAGTGCCGACATGCATTATATTTTCATCCAAGCTCACGCAGACCCAAAGCATCAATGGTTCAAGTTACCATATGTAGTCACTGAGGCTGATATCAAGACAGTAGTTCAGCACTGGCCAGCTGAATGGTTGAAAGATGTAGGAAAGAAACCTCACATTCTAGTCCCCTAGTTACCAATGTGGGCACAGGGCCTAGTAACACGCAACAGCAAGCCCTCCTAGAAGATAGCGAAGAACAGGCTGAGTCTCAGCCGAATGATAGCAACCAGGGTGGAGGAGAGGAAACCAAAGAAGAAGAACGATAGGACTCGGTAAAAACTACTCTGGACCCTAATAGGCAGTATAAGCGCAAGACACCAGAAGTAGAGGAAGTGAACAAACCGCAGTCCCGAAGGAAAGCAAAGGCGTCGAAAGATAAGAATATTAACGAGGCACCCAGTTTGACTAGTGATGGGATTGATGAGGCTTTGTCAAAGTCTACCGAAGTCATCACCAAGAAATGGTCAGAATTTGCAACTGAACATTTGGATGCCATCAATGGAGTAGCACAGCACATAGAGGAGCTAAAGGACTTAGCAACAAACACAGCGACGGGCACAGCAGCAAGCAGTACCCTGATAAATGTGCAACTAGACCAAAGGAAATGGCTGGTTCGTGAAAACAAGGGCCGAGTGTCAAGCGTAGCCCTCATCGTCACTGATGCAACGTCTCGCGCGGAAATGAACATGATAGTAGGAATCGATTATACCAAGATGACTATGCTAGAATTGTATCTCTGCCAGTCAGCTATCGCGAAGGAACTCTAGGCATGGGATCAATATTCGCAACAACAGTTGGAGGATACCATGAAACATAAATATAACCTCGCAGCACAGCTGGAGGCCATGTAGCACAGAAAGAGAGATGCAGAGCGTAAGCGAATTACATTGGTACGTGTTTTGGACGAGGCTTGTCGAAGTCTCCCTGACTTTGACGTACAGCTGGTGGAAGAGCCGGAACAAAGATTAGTCAGGCTAAAAGACTACGCATAGTAGTCTCGCAATGGAATTGAGAAGCTTAAAGCAGAACATGAGACCCAGATAGTGGAGCTTCAACGTCGTGATCCTCCGGGAAGTAGACCTGAGGTCAAGGAATAGCGCTGCGTTGACATTCAAGCATCCGCAGCAAAAATTTTAGATATTGTGGGTAGCGCAACAAGACTGTTGGACGAAAGTGTTGAGGTCTGGACCCAGCTGCAGGAACATCCAGAAGTCGGACAGTTGCAAGAAGCCATCAGGCAACGACAGACAGAATTGGATGCAATAAAAGCCGCAATTAAGACTTTGTCGCCTATGGAGAAAATGCTCAAGGTAAAGCGAAACAATGAACTCCAGCAGGAAATTGAGTCATGCAGAGTGAAAGCAACAAAAGTGGACAGTAATATGCAGCCACATATCAGCGAAGCTTTCAAGTTAAGTACTGCTGTGGACACCCAACTGAGTGTTCTAAAAGAATACCATACATTTGCGCAGCAAAAGGTCAACGAAACATCAGCCGAGGTATTACAGGAGTTGGTCGACAGGAAGCAGGCAGTAGACAGTATCATGCGGAGTCTCAACAAACAGTTCACTATCCTCGTGGACAAATTTCGCTTACCAGAAGATCAGCAGAGTGACCCAGGACGGGCCACTGGTGAGTCTTACGGGCCTGTTGGGGCACACACCTTAATAAGCCCTTAAGTTGGGTAACCCCGGGGTTTTTGTGCGGAGCTATGACTCAAATCAGTCTTAGGGGTATTGGGGGTAAGTCAAAGCGCCTTTTTGTAATAAACCCATGGTTTAAGTCTAGGGTTTAGGGCTCGGGGTGCCCATGGTTTAAGACCATGGTTTTGTAAATAGTGCGCTGTATAAATAGGCACTTTTGTAAAGAAAATAAGTTAGGATTTTATGTATAAGGAATTACTACGAAGCTAAGGCTACTTTGTAAGAAAAGGTCAAGTCCCAGCTGTGTGCGTGGACGACCTCTGCAGCTGTTTCCGCAGAGGGTTTTTTTTGTAAGAGATTAAGAATATCTGCAGCTGTGTGCGCAGCTTTAAGGACTTGAAGGGATCTGCAGCTGAGTGCGCAGATCAGAACTGTGATTTTGTAGCAAGTTGAATAAAATGCAGTTCTGTGGACGTAGCCCCTACACCGGGGGTGAACCACGTTATATCCGGTGGACTGGTTCTTGTGTTATGTTTGTTATATTCTTTTATGCATTGATAATTATATATAAAATCTGATAAGAAAGATCACTGTTTAGTTAAATAGCTTCACTGTGAATTCCCAGTAAAGGGTTAAGCAAGTCACTGAGTATTTATCTATCTGCGAAGTTATATATGTGAATGTCAGAGCTCTGTGTTAATTGAGTTTAAGCTATTAAAGACTAAAGGTACAGTAATATCCCTCTTCTTCTTGCATAAACTTGATTCTGTGGCACCCCATAGCTGTTTCGGGTGAGACTACAACCTATTCGCAGGTTGTTGCCGAAAGGGCCAACACTGTGGGTCTTTTGTTGGTGCGAAGCAAGAGGTATATACCCGGGTCTTCCCTATTTCCCAACATACTGGCCCACTTTTGTTGTAGTTTTCATGGCTGTCCTCCTCCATCATCGTCCTAAGATGAAGGGATAAAGGTAAGGGAAAAGTAACCCATCTCATTTAATCCCATTCGGTAGTTCCACGATCTAAGTTAAAGTAAAACTCCCAAAGTAATTGGTGACTAACACATCCCTCCCTCCATTGATCCATCCATTAAACAGGCGACAAGTGAAATAGGATAAGAGGCCACTGGCGGTACCCCATAAATCTACTTGGTAGTTAAGTAGGTATCTTCTAGACTGAGGTAGTTGAGGGTGGAAGAGAAAGTTATGATAAAGGTTCATTTGAGCACGCTTCTTCCCGCCTAACCTTGAAGCTTACCGGGGAGTCCAAATATAAGGCTCGAAAATCGATTCAAAGGGAATATAATATTTGACATTTTTCCTTGCCCTCGGAAGGACAAACACTATGCACCTTTGTAAAAATATATTTTATCAAGGTCCGATGGACCCACACAACATTCCATCGGGTATCTCAAATGGATATTCTTCTTACTTAACATGGGCATTTCCGGAAGTTTACTTCCTAGGTGTTGGTTGGAGAGCCTAACCTACAACAAGGGGAAATCCCAATAGATATTATTATATTGCATATCTATGGAAACCATTCCATAATAAACAACCAATTGAACAAATCCATGTTTGTTGGTTGGATAGCTACAACAACTCCCATTAGGTTGAACAGTCCTCCAGTTCATAGGAGGAGGGTCTGCGCTGGGCTAGTCCAGTTCAATTGGTTTTCACTTTATTCACTATTTTTGTAGAATAACATTTCATTGCCTTTAGAGGGACCAGCGCTATGCACCTTCATAAATACCCAATTTACAACCTTACCTTTAAAGGTCCTTTCAAGCGGGCCTAGTCTATTAGGACAGAGG
Organism: Pseudotsuga menziesii; assembly: GCA_001517045.1. Taxonomy (NCBI): domain Eukaryota; kingdom Viridiplantae; phylum Streptophyta; class Pinopsida; order Pinales; family Pinaceae; genus Pseudotsuga; species Pseudotsuga menziesii. Next base: position 204,420 of record LPNX010133385.1, read on the forward strand.
CAAACAGAGGCCACTACCTTCCCCCATGTCGAATTCTAGGAGTGGATGTAGTTACTACTTTGGGAGGCCTAGTTTATCACATATCCAATAGCATAAATAGTAGATATATCCACAGAAGTTGATGTTGTTGATTAAGCCATTGATCCGGCACTAGCATATATTGTTTACCTAAAAACACCAACACAATTAGTAGATCCATATCCATACCCAGCAGCAACATATCTAGTGATAGAACAAAGTGAAGCATAAGTAAATTAAGCATATGTAGACCTAGCAGCATTTGAAGCAGCAGAAGTCCTGGCACAAGCAATACCAGCATCATTCCTTTCAGCATCACTAGGAGCAGTTCCATCAGCATGAAAAGTAGTTCCCAAAGTAGTTCTGCACCACTTGAATCAGCAATTTAAGGTCCAAAGGGCTTGTCCTTTTGAGGGCAAGGAGAGAACTTCCCAGAAGCACCAGTTTCACCCTCGATGAATGATTTTGCCTCTCCTTCCCATCCTTTGTCGGGAAAGAGCGTAGCACCATAGATCTTTTAGAATCGTTCAACCATAGTAGAGTTGCTGAAGGAGAATACACACACTTACCATATGCCTTGATTTAGAACCAGCTTTACTTCATGCACCCCAGTGAGGTGAGGAGAGTCCTAGAACAGGTAGTCTTATTAGGCATAGGCAGTCTACCTAGTCTTCATAGTTGCTAAGATACATGTTGTACCAAACCCTATGGTTACCCCAAAAAGGCAATAGAACAAGTTTCTTTTTACAAAGTTGGGATTCACAGGTACGCCAACAACCTCAAGTGGCGATCTAGGTACTCGATGCCAATAGGAAATACAATAGTTTATCTAGTCGATCCACTTGATCTGGGTTTCAATGCACTAGATGTCGGTACTCAATGTGTGGAGCCACTCATTCATGGATTTTGGTTCTAGGCTGAGGGCTAAAGGTGAATGGCTTATTTTTGGCTTTCATTTCACTTATGTCCTTTTGGTTTGCTGTGCACTTTCGGTGTACCTGTGTGCTTCTTCCTTCTGTTGAAGAACCTCCTTCTATTGGACCCCCGAACCCTCTGGCTCATTTATATCATGGAAAATGGGTTGGGTTTAAGTACTGGGTTCCCTCCTACTGGGCTGGGTTTAAGTACCGGGTTCCCTCCTACATGACTTGAACTTGAGCCTCTGGCAGACCGGGTTCCCTCCTACATGACTTGAACTTGAGCCTCTGGCAGACCGGGTTCCCTCCTATAAGCTTAATGTATTTATTGATGTGTCTTTTTGTCCTATGGAGCAGCAAGTAATAAGTCCAATTATTATAGGAAGTGATCGCTTCACTTGACAATCCATTGGGATTCATTTTGTTGGGATCGCTTTGCTCAAACAAACAAACAAACAAGCGATCACAGAGAGTCATCTTTCTTAGGTTAGCTGCCTCCTGCCAGACAGTGTCAGGAGGTAGCTGACCTAAGAAAGATGACTCTTTGTGCTGTCTGGTAGGAGGCAGCTGACCTAAGAAAGATGAATCTCTGCACTCGCTTGTTTGTTTGCTTGTTTGAGTGAAGCGATCCCAATGGAATGAATCCCAATGGATTGTCAAGCGAAGCGATCACTTCCTATAATAATTGGACTCATTACTTGCTGCTCTGCAGTGTTAGGGTACACAGGGTACTCCCAAAGGACCGAACACCAAGAATAGCCGCTTCACATAAACAGATCACAGATCAATACACCAATGTTTGTCACGTGG
>LPNX010133385.1:210667-261298 GCA_001517045.1 Pseudotsuga menziesii
AGGACAAAAAGACACATCAATAAATACATCAAACTTATAGGAGGGAACTCGGTCTGCTAGAGGCTCAAGTTCAAGTCATGTAGGAGGGAACCTGGTACTTAAACCCACAAGTCATGTAGGAGGAAACCCGGTACTTAAACCTAGCCCAGTAGGAGGGAACCCGGTAATTAAACCCAGTCCAGCTGCCATGATATAAATGAGCCTGGGAGTTCAAGGGTCTCCCCAATAATTGGGGGTTTGGGGGTGGCCCCCAATAATGAGCCCTTGTTACTCGAGTTTAGAGCCCTTCTACCAGCTTGGCTTCCTAAATACAACCCATCGTATCCGCACTAAGGGAGCTGGGCTATGTTTGCTTGGAGGAATCCGCTTGCTTCTACCAGCAAAAAAGTCTCCCCTTCAAGTCATGAGGAGCCCACTTATTAGAACCCATAGTTCTAGTTCAAAGCTCACTTATTAGAAACCATAGTGTACTTCAGATAGCCTGCTCTTGAAAAAGCACCCCCTCCTTGATAACCCCCTTTAGACTATGGATGCTTTCCATAACTAGAATATGAACTAGAAGCAAACCAGTACTTCCTCACTCACATGGAATCTCACATGGCTAACTAGAAAATGAACCAGAAGCATCTCAGTACAAACTTCAAGCCACCTAAGGCTTCGCACTTTTCATTAGACATGCTCTCAGCAAATAAAAAATGTTGCAAATACTTTCATAATGGAGTGAATAGGGGGCCTTAATATTCCATTATAGTAGAGAGAGGAATGAAATCCTCGTGTATAAATACCTACTTGACCTGCTCTTTCCCAACAAAGGAGGGGAAGGAAAGGTATTGAGAAAGTGAGCGGTGAAAAAAGAGAGAAGGTTTTTGATTTACCTCCCTGGAATAGGTGCTCGTACGTCTCTCTTGGTTAGCATCTAGGCCTGAAGGGTCTCGTAGGTTCTACCCAGGAAACTACCAGAATGGCTACATATGGGGTCTAAGAGAAGGCACTTGAAAAGGAAACAGAGCCCCTTGTTTAGCCACTAGTTTCCTTTTTCCATATAAATATCAATATCCTTTTGTTTAGTATTTTATAGTTGCAAGCCCATAAGCAGTTGATCTGATATCCTAAGCAGAAGCATATGCAGAGGTAGCACTAGTAAAGAAAAAAGGTGCATAGGTAAAGGCAGTTCCTTCACCACCAGCGGAACGAGACCCAGCAGGAGTTGTTATAGCGAATTCAGTTGACTGAGAAAAAGCATCCGAGCAAGCCACTGATCGATCCCACCTAGAGATCCTCATAGTTTCATCAATGCAAGCCCCACTAAAGTCCTGTAATGCATGCCCTTGATCTAATCTCCGTAGCTACAAGAAGTGAAAGTATTTGGCTGGCTAGAATTACTTTGATGTTCGATTCCATTCTTTCCAAGAGTTGGAGTAGGATAGATCTTAGGGTCGCATCCATTGGCACATTGGCACAAGTGATGAACCAATACCATGTGATAGGACCTCTTACTAACGCATTAATACTGAGTTTATCTGTCATTGGGCAGACCCTTTGGTTTTAGAATTTCTTTCCCCCATGGTGTTTCTCTTAGGATTTTCATTCTCTTCGTTGATTTATCTATTCGGACCTGAATTTACCATAAAAAAGACTAGGCTCATGCTCATGAATGGATAGATAGGCCCCACCTTTTTCTTTCTTAATTTACCATCCCTGCTCCCTCCTCATTGGAAGAAGAATCGGAAGAATCGGACACATGCCCCACACACGTAAGCAAGAAGAAGAGCAACTGAAGGCCTCTGAAGCTGAGCCTTGAGAGCCCTGTGCCCTTGAAGCCCCTAAGCCTGAGATCCCCTGAGCTTGTGAATAATCCCATCCTTGAGCCTGAGCCCATGAATCCTGAACCAACCTAATCTATATCTTGATCTAATAAAACATGAGATGAGCCAAAAGATTGAACCTTCATAGAAGCTCACTCGGGAACGTGGTGGGTCGAGGGTGCATGTGAAACTGCCTAAAGCCCGGTGCCTGCTTTAGATAAATAAGGAAAGGACTTGCCTTGATTCAGTGCTGTCTTAGGAAGGTGGGACAGGGAAGGGGAAGGAAATAAAGATAGTGCTGCTTGCATGTGGGAGATGGATAGTGCCTCGTGCCCTAGATAAGTGCCCTTCGGGAAATAAAGACAGTAAAGGCAAAGTCTCATCTTTTGTGTTTCCCAAAGTGAGTGCCTTCATTCTTATAATGTTATTTTGCTTTACACTACATATTATCATTTAGGAATTACAGTATTGCTTTCAGGGGGAAGGGAGGGATCCCTGATACCATACACCCATATTCCTTTTTTTTTCCCACAAAAAAGACCAAAAGGGGCTAGGGAAGCACCTCATTCTTACTAAGTATAGAGTGAAAATTCACTTTATTAAGCACCAAGCTGGCTGTAGTATGGCTTTAGCCTACTACCATTCATTAAAATTTTCATTGCTTGACCATCGAGCTTCATCAACTTGACCGCACCAACTTCAATAATATATGCAATGCGAAATAGTCATAGCCACCTCATCTGTAGCTTTAATGGATTCTTCAAAATTGACTATAATATAGCAGAATGAGGGAGCCAGGTTCCATCACCTTCTTTTGAATGTTATGGTCATGCCACACTTTCTATCGCTTCTTTTTTACTGTCTGGTGAAATCCTACAATAAATATATCCTCTTCTCGTTTCAATAGGTCTACAAGTCATTTATGAAAAGACTCCTGATCTGAGAGATTTTTCACCGCTGCTATGTGCAGACTTGGCACTAAAAATTCCAAAAGCATAACTACTTCCTTACCATATACCAATCGAAACAGAGTCTTCTTTGCTATTATTTTATTTATTTTTCAATATGCCCACAACACTGCTGAAACCCACTCATCCCAGTCATCACGGTTCACATTGCAATTCTTGGTCAGTGTAGTTTCAATTTTTTTTTGTTAAACTCTACCAAAAAGGAAGAGTTTGGGTATCCTCATGCAATATTGATCACTGTAGAGTAGGAGGTCTTGTCCCTTCGATGAGATATGCAACAACAATTGTCTCTTCTTGAAGAGTTGGTCAATTTTATGAGTTCAATGGTCTTACCCAATATGGTAAACATGCTTTTGAACCTCCACCCGATGTTGATTCATTTTCCAGTAGTATTGAAATACCTTCCAGTATTGTTACCACTAACATAGAAAGTTTTGTGGCATTAAATTATATACCTTGTTTGGGCATGGCATGTTTAAAAAGCACCATCATCACAAGTTCTTCCTCTCCTCCTTAAATAGGGCTCTTTACCAGGGCTCTATCTACAAGGCATTTAGACTAGGTAGGATTTCAGTTTAAGCATAGCAGTAGTGGCCTATGGGTGCTCTATCTTGAGTGCTTTTGGTTCTGCTTGTATATATGATTTGATTTTATCGTTCCTACTGGTTTTTTTTATTTTTTATGATTTTTGCTTTTCAAGTAATAAAAAGAGCTTATCACTCTTCTATAGTTCTGAAATTTTAGGAAATATTTATAAATGTTTTATGGTTGCTTGAAATCAAATGTTTTGATTAGTTAATTTCAGATTGTGAAAATCAATAACAGACAGTGCTGATAATTCTATTTGAATATTTCCATCATTATCCTTAAAACTTCATCTTTAACTCAACATAAAAATATTCGATGATTATAAGTTTGAATTTAGTTACTTTTAAGGGAATCAGTTTCAGGAAAGAAGTTTCAATCTATAAATTGTAGTAATCTATATATTCCTTACGCCATCCTTTTTCTTAAGTATTTTCTAAGTCTACTCCCCCATTTACTAGGCTAACTAAAATTTAGATTAGCACATTACACATAGTTTGCAGATTTATTTAAAATTGCTATTTGGGATATAAGCCATTAGACAAAACGGGTTAAATGATGTCCCTGTCGAGGCTATGGATGCCTGCGGGCTGCAGTGGCTTTGTATGTTGTTTTTGGATTTCAAATCATAAATATTATATATATAAATTCTTAAGAATTATTTTCCATCCCACACTCATAGAGAGTTATCTAATGCTGCTTACCTATTAGTAAATTGAGTCACTGTATGCTATGTATCTAAATCAATAAACTAGGACCAGAGCATTCAGAAGTAAGGTTAAAATACATCCCTGTTGTGGCTATAGACATCGGCTGGCTGTAGGGTCTTTCCTGTGGTATTGGAGTCATTTCTTAATACTATTTCTTATATGATTAGCTTAATTTCCCGAGGTTAATTCCTGGTAAAGTTCTTGATTCTTACAGCTTATAAATAATTTATTTTGAAAATGAGTTTATCTTTAGAAAAGTTTTTGGATAATGATGGGAATGACTTGGATGTTTTAAAAGTTTTGAAGTCTAACCAATACTATATTATTCAGTGACAAAGCTATTTATATTATTTGAGATGTAGCATGTGAAAGCATTTTTTTTTCATTCTTAATTTTTATAGATTTCAATACTATAATTCAGAGATAACTGGTTCTTCCCAACTAATTTCCATTTGTTGTAGCTACAACAGATCCCATGTTTTATCCAAAACATGAGAGCCCAAACTTTTATATGCAAAAGGTGATACTTAAGTTTCTTATTTTTTTGGGGATTCTCATGATGTTTATCATGGTTTCTATGTCTTTGTCATGATTGATTTAGTTAACATTTTTTGAAAATTTATGCATTTTGTGTGTTTTTTGTGAATTGCAAAAGGAATTACTTTTTTTTCCCAAAAAGCGTGTCTTTCCCGCAAATTGCGGACTACGGGATTGCTTTGTAGATATTTTGAACTTTTAATCCCACACCTCGCAACCTGATTGTGGATTGCAAAAAGTAGTTGGGTTAATAAATTGTGTTGTGTGTTTGTGTAACCCGTAACCCACAAATTGTGGACTACAGATTGCATAAAGGTTAGTTAAATTGTAGGGACATTTACATTCCTACATCCAACAACTTGCAACCCGCAATTGCAGATTGCGGATTGCAGAATGTTTTGATCGCTTGTTGAGTTTGTTTTCTTTGCAACTAGCAACCCGCATTGTGTATTGCGGATTACAGAATGCGCATTATTTTCATTTTTACTTATTTGTTTTTTATTCATTTGAGTTTATTTTTATCGTTTCAATTAGTTCCATAATCTCGGTGGTTAACTTAACATGTTATCTTTCACATTTCCCACCTAGATTTGGTCTTCACTGCATGAGCTTATTTATTTTATTGATTTTTAGAGATTTCAAAGATCTTGTCATTTGATTCCGACTATTGTGTGTAATGATCTCTTATCCTCATTTGAAATTGTTTAAGTCATTTACATGCTTCAATTTTAACTAAAAGTAATATGATATTTCAATAGTTTTGGCAACAAAATTGAACTTCATTGAATCAATAAGTTTAAACAGAATCTTGACAGGTTATAATAATTTGATTGAACACTTATTTTTAATCCTTTTGATTTATGACTTGAAATGGTGTACATCATATAATGAGAAAATTTGATCATTTTTCATTAAGCAAAGTATTATATTTTACAATGAATAATTAGCTTTGCTTAAGATTATTATTATTGTTTAAATTATAATCGATATATTTTTTGAAAGAAAATATTAATAATTTATTTATATGATTGAATTTAATATATCATGCTATTTACGATGTTAATGCATAGTATTTCATTAAACCCTAATTTGTTGTTGCCATGAAGGATGAAATTTAAAAATGGATCGCACACTTGTAGAAGTCATGCTTTTGTGTTGAAGAGTGTGAGAAAGCTGGGAGAAATTATCTCAAACGATTGGAAACCCACTTCCCAAACAGGTCCATTTACCCGTAATTGCAAACAGTTTTTCAAATCTATCAACAGTTTGGGAGAAAAACATGACTGAACATAGGTGAATTTTCTAGAAATTAATTTCGGCCATTTTTGCATAGTTGAACGAGCCAGATATCTAGGGATTTGATGCTATCCTTTCCACTGCTCTTCACTTCTATAAATTTGACCCCAACATTCAGATAAGGGGATGCCTTCGACAAATCTTGAAATATTACTCTTTCAGAACTAAAGAGATGTTGCCAGGGAGAGACCTTCATACCAGAGAATCAATGTTTTCTTCTCTGCAATCTTTTGTAAATTTATTTCAAGGGATAATGTATGAAGGCTCTGTCCAAAAGATTTTTGAGCGGATTATGAAGCTCTATAATTTCCTATTGAAGCCAAAATAAAAGATCAGAAACCATGACATTAATCATTCATCTAATTTATATGATATTTTCTACATTTTCTTATTTGAATTAATAATTAGATTTGAACATTCTCTATTACATTCATAGCTAATGTTTTACTGCATTATTTTGCGGCAGGTTTTTTTAATCTGATTCTGATAAAATGACTAGAGTTTTAACGCATAAACAATATTTTCCAAAACGCAATAATTTCTTATTGTTCATTTTTGTAAAAAAACGAATGTGCCTATTAATTGCTGAGTTGTTTTTGTTTATGTTGGGTGTTATAATGTCTAGATTAATTCACCTAATATTTAATTATCAACCGGGGTTGGTAGGCTTAGAGTTGACACAAAATATATGCGAAGGTAGAGGTATTCCTATGGTGTCGTGGAAATATTTTAACAAACTAAAGATCGAAAGATCTTTTAAAATGAAAAACCAAGTCAAACTCCTAAGAATTCAATTATTAAGATAATTGAACCGAAACAGAATACTAAACCAAATTATTGATGATTTATTTTATATAAGCAAGTAACTTTAGACTGAAAAGGGTATTGTCAACAACTAACTTTTCAAGTGAAAGACTAGGATGCAAGGAAGGCCTAATTTATAAGTAAGTAGAAAACTTAATAAAAAGAAACAAGTGGAAAACTTAATAGGAGAACTTAAGAAAAATAAGCAAGTAGAAAACTTAATTAAGAAAATTGAATAAAAAGAAACAAGTAGAAAACTTAATAGGAATTGATTTGAATTCTATCTTACAGGTCTCTTTCAGTAATCACATAATGAAAAAGGAACAATCTATAAAGTACTAATATATTTTCCTAAGAATAACACATATAATACTAAGTTTTACATGCAAATGGATAAACCAATCCAAAGGAATGATTACAAAACAATACAATAGTAAAAAGGAATCAGAAATAAAGTAAAGAAACAAAACACAACATTGCTTAAAATATGTTCAAGGTGAAAAGAGGTAGCGATAAGGATAAAACTTTAATAAATAATCTAAAAAAATCTAATTTCAACTTTAATGTTTAATAGAAATATCATCTAGCTATTACAGTTAAAGCATACTTCAAATGCTAAAGAAACAAAACTTAAAACATGTTCAAAAAACATTACAAACACTAAAAACGAAACGATGAATTGGATGACAGGCTAAACTGTAGGTCTGAAAGGGGTGTCTGAATAACAGTTTAAACAGGTTGTCCGAATGACAGTCTACATAATTAAAATGACAAAAAATAACCTAAATGATCTAATCTTCAGCTAAATTTGTGCATATGTAAATCTAATGCATAAAGGAAGTAAGTAAACCTACTTATTAATCAAATTTAGTAGTGAAATAATATTAAAATAATTCATAAAACATAAATAAAAAATTGCATATTACACTAAGAAATAAACTAGAATTTGAATAAACTGATGACATAAAAGGAAATGAACAGAACTGAGTTTAAATAAAATCAATCTATCCTATATACTTGTAAATAAAATGGAACAATAAAACTAGAAATAAGATGACTGAAAATAAATTGAAAGCAAACTATGCGCGCAATTAGCTATTTAACTTTGAAAATAAAACTATACTAATGCATTATAGAAAGCAATGAAATAAATGTTTACAACAATATAATAACAAAAACAAACTAGAATTTAAATTAATTACAAAAGAAAAGATAACAAAAATACAAGAAAAGAAACCTTTGGTTGATGAGGGGCCCTCTCAGCAATCAGGGTTGATGCCTGGCTAACGCTTACTCGAACGCAATCATAAACAACAGAACATACAACTTCTATTAAAAATATGGAACAGAATTACATCGTGGTTAAGAACGACGAATCACATGCATAAAATGATAAAAATTTTAGCTAACTGAGCTGTCACGTAGAGGCTGATATAGATATTGTTTACAGAGATGAGCAAGTCAACCCTTTAGTGGTCACCTGCTCTCTAAATTTAGTCGAACATTATAACCATTAACTAATCACATGCCAACGCATTGCACTATTCCTTCTTCAGTACGAACGGATTTATTCACTGTACGTGATGCGGCATATAGCTCCTTCTTTAGAGCGGCAGGTGGAGTGGTGTTGGACAAGGGAGAGCACACTGGCAATTCTTCTAGGATGTGAACCATTGCATCACCCAAATGTGTGGACTGGTGGTGTGGTGTTCAGTAGAGGAAACATGATGGTGAGTCTTCTAGAACATGAGCTTCTATATCACCTAGAAGCATGGACAACGAACATTTTCAACGTTTAAATGCCTGAAATATGTTATCAACAACGTGCAGTCTGGTTAGCGATCTAGATAGTAAGCTAGACAAAGAGCTGGATATGCTCTACACATATCTATCCGAACGCGTGTCTTTTTGTTAACTTGTCTGAAAGACTATATAACCTGCAAATGAATATATACATAAATTAATATATCAAATGTGCTTCAAACAATGTCAATTTTAGTCAATAAAATCGTAAAATAATAATAATAAATAGATTTTACATAAACCTTAAATACATTCATACTTGGGGTTGAATGGTGAGCTGCGTGATAGGAAATATGCAAAAAGATGATAAAACATATGTTTAAATGAGTAATTTAACTACCAAAAATAATAACAAATCTGTGATCAACATTCCCCCAAACTAGAGAAATGCTAGGTCCCACTGAGCAAAAAGAAAGATAACATAGGAAGAAGGAAGATGAAAGAGATGATTTAAAATTCAGTCCTCTAGATTTTGCTTTCAAAGTAGCATGTATTTCATGTCAAACATTGTATAAAGATTTAATGCCTTTGTTGAGTTCTTCAACATTCTTGATTTGATAATTATCAGGTTTGAAACAATTCGACATTGTTCAACAGTTATGATATAGGATCTTTTTGTAGAGGGTGTAAGAAGAAAGTGGTTGAAACAACTCTACAGAAATAATTAAAATGATGGAATATCAAGAAGTTCGGCCTATTTAAGAGATCACGCTATCATAGCGGACCTTTAGACGTGTGCCATTAACTAGCATATGCATTAAGGAATGAATTCATAAGGTTTGTAATTAGTTCAACCATGTCCAAAGTAAAACTTTGGACAAGTTGAACGTATGACACGAAGGCATAAATCGCATTTTTTATTACTAAGAAAATCGGTCATTTGATCGTTTACATGCATGATTGGGTAAGAATAGGGTTTTCAGTAGTGAAATAATGACTAAAAAATACTTTTAAGGTTAAGGAGTCCACATGGAGGGAAAAACAATTTGCCAAAAAAACAAATTTTGGTTAGCAAATTTTAAACATAAGTGCTATAATATCACAATGTTTTATTCAGATCATCATTTGGTATTTCATTTGGACCTTCATTCGATATTTCTTATAGTCCTCCATATTGATTTTTCTATGAAACTATTCTTCATCCTATAACCAAGTTCCACTACTTACATTATCATGAAAACACTTATAATTTGTTAGAGATAAATAGATCTGTCATAAATAATGAAAATAAAAATAGTCTATTTTTTCCTAATCCTCCCCTAAACCAAAGATATGGTGTGTCCTCAAGCCATACAAGAGAGAAGAATTGATTGTTCCAGATAATGAAATAAAGATTTCTATCATGTTGTTATTATTTTGTAAGAAAAGTAAAAACTAACTAGTAAATGGAAATGATTCAGATATGTATATTCATGAAAAATATAACAGTGCTTATAAATACTACTTGAATGATGATAATATAACCAAAATAATTCCATAGGAAAATCTAGTAATCCATGCCTCATTTTAAAGATATCTTGTCATCATAAAATATTTTAAGTTTACCCCAGAGTGTGTGAGATTTATAGTTATGGGTCATGTTTCTAGGATAATGACATCCTAGGTATTTGTTGAATTAAATGGCTAGGGCCAAGCCCAACTTAAAACCATTCTCAAATGATATTATAAGCAATTGGCGATGACATGTTTATTCATAAATTCTTAAAACTTTTCTTTATATTATCATTGTTTTACGAACTATGTGCATAGTGGTGCATTAACCAGATCTCTTTCACCTGGTATTGCCCCACTGCCATTAGGCCTGTTTAGTACCCCGATGGATTTACCTTGTTACCATGCAAGCATAGTGCCGCTGCTAGTGAGCATGTTCAATACCCCGACGGGTTTACTTGCATTTTATCCAGCTTCCTTGTTTTAAGTTATTACTTAGCATTGACTCGCTGCCAACAGGCCTGTTCAGTACCCTGACGGGTTTTCCTTGTATAATGATATTAAGTATATGGAAGCTGATTGGTACTGGAGTGTGTTAAGCTCTACTAAACACATAATTCAATTTTGTAAAATAAACTCATAAGTAACTTTTTATAATGGTTGTAACCATAGATCATGTCAAAAGAGAATAACTTAAAGTTGTTCTTTGACCTTACAGTCCTTCTTCTTCATAAGAGATAAGTAATGTTCCCCACAGACAAAAATTCCACTTACTCTTGAGTTATCACAAAAATACTTGAGAGACAAGTCTTGATAACAAGTACAGGATGAACTAGTAATCCATAGGTGTAAGATGATATTGTTAAAAATATAATAATGAAAGTAGGTATGTCAAGAAACTGTCCAAAAGAGAAAAACAGAAATATACATGTCTGAATCAAAATACCAAAAACTATATGAATCATAGAAGAGATGGTTAAGAATGATATACAGAGGATTGTTTTTTTTGTATTGTCACTATAAGCTGCAAATTTCAAAAGTACCCCAAGAAAGGTTAATAAACCTAGTGAGTGTTTTAGCATACTTCCCTTTTCCAAATAATACTCCATGAGCTGCTTATAGAGATAAAGTACTTGTAATCAAACTGCAAAACCACTTTGTTAGATTATTCAATTTATTCATGAAAACATAAAAGAAGAAAAAGAGTTTTTTGTAAGCAATTTGTCAGAAATGACTCTTATTTATTCAAAGAAACAAACACATATTTACATATATACAAGTGATGATAACCCAAAATACTTTTTAAAGGATCAGGAGGAAGAGGAATAAATTCCCCTTCAACTAATTCCATTTCCCTTTGGTGCAAAACATTCCCTATGAAATTCTGTTTGGATGTTGGTTGGTGATAAAGTCTAAGTCTATGGCCATTTACTACAAAGGAAACTTGTGAACCAACAATTGTCTTAATTTCTATTGACCCATTGTCAAAACCTATAACTAGTTCATATGGGCCCATCCAACGGGTAGTTAACTTTCCTTTGAAAATTTTAAACCATGAGTTGAATAGTAGTTCCCAATCTCCAGTATTAAATTGCTTTTGCTTAAGAAATTTATCATGCCATGTCTTTCGTTGATTATGTATTAGCATGGTTCTTAGGAGTGCATCTTGTCTAATTTAATCTAACTCATTAATCTGTAACACCCGTTGTTTCTGTGCTTCATCCAAATCCATGCCTAATTGTGTTTCCATACGAAAGGTTTTAACTTGAAATTCAATAGGTAAAAGGACTTGTTTTCCATACACTAACTCATAAGGAGTATGTCCGGTAGTGTTTCTCCATGTTATCCTATATGCCCATAAGGCCTTTGGGAGTCTATCTTACCAATCCTTATGATGTAAATGAATGGTTTTGGTTAAAATGGATTCTAATAATTTATTGGTTGATTCTATTTGACCATTAGCTTGAGGGTGATAAGGTGAGGATTTACAATGTCGGATGCCATATTTCGTAGTGAGTTCTTTCATTAATTTGGAATTGAATTGAGTACCTTGGTTTGTGACAATTTCTCTAGGTACACCAAACCTGGTGAATATTTCTTCATATATAAATTCTACCACTGATTTTTCTGTAGCCCTAAACAAATCTTTAGCTTATACCCATTTGGTGACATATTATGTGCAAACTAGAATGTATTTCTTTTTACGAGACATGGGAGAAATTGGTCCTACAAAATCAAGAGCCCATTTTTCAAAAGGCCCAATCATGATCTGAGGTTGTAAGGGAATCTGATCAGATAAGATAGGTCTACCGATTCTTTGGCAACTAACACATCCTTTAATGTACTTGGCAGCATCCTTGAAAATACTTGGTCAGTAATAACCAAAGTGCAATACTTTGTATGTTGTCCGCCTATCAAAAAAATTACCTCCACATGGTTCATCATGGTATGCATGGAGGATGCCTGTCATTTCATCGTCCCGCACACATTATCGAATAATAAGATCTGGACCAGTGCAGAAGAGGTCATTATCAACCCAAGAATAACTAGAACTTTGTACTATAATACAACGCTTCTCATGTGGGGAAAAATGGTTTGGTAATTTATGAGTTGCTAAATAATTGGAAATATCTGCAAACCAAGCGGTTTGAATAGACACAGCAAACAAATGTTCATCAAGAAAAGTGTTGTCAATGGGTTTAGCACCATCATCATGTTGAATATGAGAGAGGAAATCTGCTACTAGATTTTCTTTACTAGGTCGATCAATGATAGTGATGTTAAACTCTTGCGATAGAAGAAGCCACCGGGTCACTCTACCATTGGTAATGGGTTTATTCATTAAAAATATAATGGTAGAGTGATCGGTATGTACAAAAACTGTGTAACGCGTAATGTAATGGAGAAATTTATTAATAGAATAAACTACTGCCAAAAATTCTTTTTTCAGTAATAGTGTAATTTAGTTCGGCAGGAGTCAAATTATTGCTAATAAAATAAATGGCATAAGGTGATTGTCCATATTTTTGGCCCAGGACTCCTCCTATGGCCGTATCAGAGGCATCGATGGATATATGAAAAGGAAGGGACCAATCGGGACCCCACGGGAGCTTCACTTTTTGACCAATATCCTATCACGTTAGTTCATATTGTAGGTTTTAAAATTATCAAAAATTGAACCAATATATTGCATGTATTAGGGGGGATGAGGGGTTTAAGGTCGGGGTGGGTAAGGTGGTTTATAAGGATTGAGGTAAAAAAAAGGTTGGGGAGGAGGTTTTAAGTATTGGGAGGGGGTTTCAACAAAAATATTTTGGGTCAATATCTCTGGAAATTAAGGGTATTCTTTAATATCCCATGATCGCACGTGCTATGTGAGAGTTTCACTAAGTGAAGTCCCCATGCGGGACCCCTGAGTATTAGTGCCACTAATATTTCAGCTTTTATAATTTCAAAAGAACTTTGACAAGATTCTGTCCACTGGAATTATACATCCTTTGTAAGAAATTTAAACATTGGTGCAGCTAGTTTAGTAAAATTGTCAATAAAGCGGTGATAATAGCTTGCATGACCAAGAAAGGTTCTTACCTCCTTTTAAGTTTTTGGAGAGGGAAGGTCAACAATTACTTAAATCTTAGCAGGATCTACCTTAATTACTTAGGAGGAAACATGGTTTCCTAAAACTATACCTTCTGTCAGTAACATTTTACATTTTTCATTTTACCATATGTTGTAAAAAAAACCATGTATACCTACACACAGTCATGTATAATATCAGAAAACATTACGAAGACTGCTTGCTGAAAAGTAGTAGGTGCAATACATAATCCAAATGGAAAAAACTCTATAAGCATATGTTCCCTAAGGGCATGTAAAAGTGGTCTTGTCTTGATCTTCAGGTGCTATTAGAATCTGGTTGTAATCACTATATCTGTTAAGAAAGGAAAAATAATGTTTACATGACAGGGTATCTAACACTTGATCAATAAAAGGTAAAGGAAAGTAGTCTTTGAGTGTATCTTTGTTTAGTTCTCTAAAATAAACAAAAATGCACCATTTTCCTGTGACTTTCTTGGGAACTACCACTAGAGGAGACACCCATTTACTATCAGAAATAGGATAGATGAAACCAGCATTAAGGAGTTTTTGTAATTCTTCTTTTACTATATCCTTTAGAGAAGGATTCATCCTCCTCTGAGGCTACCTTACAGGTGAAATGTTTGGATCCATATAAATATGGTGAATACAAGTTTCAAGGTGTATACCCTTCATATCAGTGTATTCCTATGCAAATGCTCCAGCTTTTTTTTAAAGAACCTCAAGTAGCTGTGCTTTTTGGTTTCCACTTAATCCTGCATTTATATGTAGAAAATTTTCAAGGACAACTTCACAAGGTATGATATAGGGTCCTATATTCTGTTTAATTTTGAAGACACAAGGTGTCTCCTTAAACATTGAGAGATCCATATTCTATTGGAACTCGTCTCCAAAAATATGATCGAATTGAGCAAAAGACTGAGGAAAATATATACAAGTTGTTGAAGAAACAAACTGGTTTAAATACATTCTCAGTGGTCATCTCCTGAAGTGCCCAAGAAAAATCACTAGGAAGGGAGAGGTCATCGAATTCCTCGTCCTTGAAAGAAAAATTTAACCACCATGAATTTTCAGTTATTGGTTGTGCTGGGGGGTATAAAATAAGTCTTTGCGTAGACAACCGATTGGAAATAGTCATCTCTCCACCCCTACATCCTATAAAATAATTTGTAGTATCTAACCATGGTCTTCCCAAGATAATAGGATGCCCTTTAGAAGGATCCTTTGATTCTATGACCGTAAAGTCGATAAGGTATTCCCATGAGGCTACTGATACAATAACGTCATCTAGGACTTCATTAGGTCTTACCATAGTATAGTCTACTAGTTCTAGGATGGAAGGGGTAGGTCAGAGAAATTGTCCTAACTGTAAAACTTCTAAGACTGCGATGGTCATCATGTTGATAGAGGATCCTAAATTGATTATTGTATTTTCTATGGCGGATTATTTACAACTAAAATCACTATTGGGGATCCTGGATTTGTATATTTTGCAATCCAGGACTGATTTGTCATACATTTAGACATATCTCCTATAACATGAATTGCAAGGGGATCCTTTTGCCTCTTCCCTGGACATTTAATGCATAGTTCCTTTATTACCTTGCTATAGATTGGTATGTCCTTGATAGCCTGTAATAGAGGAATTTTGACACATTTATTCTTTAATTCATTCAAAATGTCATACTCAGGATGAAATATAGGTTTTTTTATTACTAATCTTTCCAGAAATGGAGGAACTCTTTGCTCTTGAATGGGTTCTTGCGGAAGATGGGTGTGTACTAAAATATTCATAATGTTCACATCCTCTAAAAATGACATCATTCACGGGTTCATTTGAGTCCTCTTCTTCTTCATTTTCCTCATCAATGATGACTGATGACTTGGGTTTGTCATTCACAACTCTTCTAGATCATAATCGAATCTCATGTACAGGTACAGTCGAAATAAGGTATGATGGAAGAGTTTGAAACTCAATGTTGTTAAGAGCTTGAGTTGGTTTATTATTTGGGTTAGGTATTAGTTTTGTAGGTAATAATTCCGGTCATGGAGGATTTATATTCTGAAAGTGATGAGTTTGTTGTGCAACGAGAGGAACTGGAGACACAAATCCAGGTGAAATATGTTGGAAATTTGTTTGGTGTTGAGGATAAGGAATATTAGGTGCAAATATAGGCTGTGAATGAGGGTATGGTTGTCCTCTCCATCCTTGTGACCAATATTGCTATTGCGGAAATTGAGGAGGAGGGTACTGAGGTGGCCAATTCTGCCAACTTGAATTGTTTCGTTGTTGAGCTGGTTGATATGGAGGATAATAGAGTGGAGGTTGTGGTGGAAAATTATGATATGTTGGTTGGTCTCTAGGTTTCCAAAGAGGCCTCCTAGATGTTTCACCTACATCCCCACTCTTATAGATGGCTTGCAACCGAGGCAAGGATGGGAAGTTATCTTTTGAATGCTCTTTTGTACAGATGTGACATACAGAGATGTTGTTTAATGGACATTCCCTTTGGAGATGTTTGGTCCTACATATTGGACAAAAAATTATCATTTCTTCTTGTTCTTCATCCTACATTTTCTTGGCTTGTAAAGAATTTAGTTGAGAACCCATTGCTCCTAAGATATTAGTTTTAAAATTCTCCAATAGGTTTCCTAACTCTATCCTTGCAGCTCCACCTGAACTGGGAATGTTTCCTCTTACATTTCAACTATAAGGCTCTCAAAAGTTTTTCCCAACTTCCCCCCTACTTCTAGAATAATTTTTACATATCTCATTGATTTGTGCAAAGTTTTTATAAAAATATCACTGGATTCCATGAGATTAAGACTTTTTATCAAGTCCTCAGAGATCCCTTTAAGGAAAAGTGTACATATTGCATCTTCTCAGAGGTCACTATATTTTGATTTATGTAATGTCTAAACAAAAATTTCGAGATAATCCTCTAGGATTTTGTATTAAAGTTTTTGTATCTTTAATACATCATGTTAAGAGTCCTTAGGTTTTCAATAGTCTTGATATTTTCACAAAAATGAGGTTTTGATATCATCCCAAGTCGTGATAGTGATTTTTCCCAATCCCGTGAACCATCTCAAGGAAGAGTGTTTTAGTGTGGCGGGAAAGAGTTTTAGTTTGTGAGCATCTTGTAGATAATTATAACTCCTACAAAGGATATCAAACTCGAATAGGAATGTTTCCGAGTCCTTATTACTTTTTCCATAGAAATTTGGTAAGGAGGAAGGAGGGATGTTTTTCATAGTTACATCCTGCATAGTGTCAAAAATAGGAAACCCAAAGGTAACCTCAGTTTGATTTTCCCCTTCTCCTTCGTCATTTCTAACTTCATCATGATCTTGATTTTCTCCCTGTCTCTCCATATAGGCTGAGTTTTTAACATAAATATACCTAGGCGGCTCTTTTCAAGGTAATAATGGGGTGTCCCAACGTTCTTTTTTTAGGAGATATCTTCCTTTG
This sequence comes from Pseudotsuga menziesii, assembly GCA_001517045.1. NCBI lineage: Eukaryota > Viridiplantae > Streptophyta > Pinopsida > Pinales > Pinaceae > Pseudotsuga > Pseudotsuga menziesii. The sequence continues at coordinate 227,676 of LPNX010133385.1, forward strand.
ACCAATTGTGTTTTTATTGAATCCTAGAGGGATATAGGTTCTACTGTGGAAGTTTCAATTTGTGAGATAACTAGATCTACGAAGTTTCCAAAGAGAACTTTTAGCTGGGCAGGATCGACAAAGTCAACGAAATTCGGATCTCCTACTAGTGAAAAAGTTGTATTATTTGGATTCAAGACTAGTGGAGAGTTAGAGGTTCCTAGTGGATGATCCTATTGAACTTCCTCAACAATGGGGTCCTTAGGATCTCTTTTCAAGGTTCCTTCTCCTTCTATGGCTTCCCCGATAAGTCATAGAAGGGTCCTGAGAGGGTCCCCTCAGGTTTCCAGGTAGAACTACCTCCGATAGGTGTCTTTCGATACCTTTCTGGTGAGTTAGTAGTTGGGGAATTATGCCCCCTATGAAAGTTATTAGGTATTTCAATAAGTTTTCTTGTCTTAACAAATCTACCTTGAGGATCTCTAAGTCTGCTCATGAAAAAGAAAACTATGCTATTACTAATGCTGGATTTGGGGGCTCCTGTTATAACAGATGCACAGGTTCTTACCTCTCATCTTACCACTCCCATACCACTAGCCCATTACTAAACTTCATAAAGAATTCTATCTATTCTACCTTATAGAACAACTCTCCAGTGATGACACCAAAATGTTGGCTATTATAATTTATAGATTAGTTCACCTAATATTTAGTTATCGACCGGGGTTGGTAGGCTTAGAGTCGACACAAAATATATGTGAAGGTAGAGGGATTCCTATGGTCTCGTGGAAATATTTTAACAAACAAAAGATCAAAAGATCTTTCAAAATGAAAAACTGAGTCAAACTCCTAAGAATTCAACTATTAAGGTAATTGAACCGGAACAAAATACTAAACCAAATGATTGATGATTTATTTTATATAAGCAAATAAATTTATACTGAAAAGGGTACTGTCAACAACTAACTTTTCAAGTGAAAGACTAGGATGCAAGGAAGGACTAATTTATAAGTAAGTAGAAAACTTAATAGGAATGGATTTGAATTCTATCCTACAAGTCTCTTTCAATAATCACACAATTAAAAAGGAACAATCTACAAAGTACTAATATATTTTCCTAAGAATAGCACATCTAATACTAAGTTTTACATGCAAACGAATAAATCAATTCAAAGGCATGATTACAAAATAGTACAACAGTAAAAAGGAATCAGAAATAAACTTAAGAAACAAAACACAACACAGCTCAAAATATGTTCAAGGTGAAAAGAGGTGGGGATAAGGATAAAAATTTAATAAATAATCTAAAACAATCTAATTTCAACTTTAATGTTAAATAGAACTATCATGTAGCTATTACAGTCAAAGCATACTTCAAATACTAAAGAAACAGAACTTAAAACATGTTCGAAACACATTAAAAACACTAAAAATGAAACGATAGACTGAACTGCAGGACTGAAAGGGGTATTTGAATAACAGTTTAAACGGGTTGTCTGAATGACAGTCCACACAATTGAAATGACAGAAAATAACCTAAATGATCTAATCTTCAGCTGAATTTGTGCATATGTAAATCTAATGCATAAATGCAGTAAGTAAACCAAGCTTATTAATCAAATTTAGCAGTGAAATAATCTTAAGCTAATTCATAAAACATAAATAAAACATTGCATATTACACTAAGAAATAAACTAGAATTTGAATAAACTGATGACAGAAAATGAAATGAACAGAACTGAGTTAATAAAAGCAAGCTATTCTATATACTTGTAAATAAAATTAAACAATAAAATTGGAAATAAAATGACTGAAAACAAGTTGAAAGAAAACTATGTGTGCAACTAGCTATTTAACTTTGAAAATAAAAATATACTAATGCATTACAAAAAGCAATGAAATAAACGTTTACAATAATCTAATAACAAAAACAAACTAGAAATTAAACTAACTACAAAAGAAAAGATAAAAAAAACTACAAGAAAGAAACCTCTAGTTGATGAGGGGCCCTCTCAGCAATCAGGGGTGATGCATGGCTAATGCTTACTTGAACACAATCATAAACAACAAATATTACAACTTCTATTAAAAATATGGAACATAATTACATCATGCTTAAGAACGATGAATTACATGCATAAACTGATAAAAATGTTAGCTAACTGAGCTCTCGCGTAGAGGATCATATATATAATGTTTACAGAGATGAGCAAGTTGACCCTTTAGTGATCAATTGATTTCTAAATTTAGTCAACCATTATAACCATTAAATAATCACACGCCAACGCACAACACTATTCCTTCTTCAGCGCGAATGTATCTCTTCAGCGTGCATCACTGCGACATACAACTCCTTCTTTAGCGCAATAGGTGGAGTGGTGTTGGACAGGGGAGAGCACACTAGCGATTCTTCTAGAACATCAACCATTGCATCACCCAAACATAGAGACTGGTGGTGTGGTGTTGAGCAAAGGTAGAATGATGGCGAGTCTTCTAAAACGCGAGCTTCTCCATCACCCAGATGTGTGGACAACGAACAGTTTCAATGTTTAAATGTCTGAAATCTGTTATCAACATCGCACAGTTTGGTTAGCGATCTGGATGGTAAGCTGGACAGAGAGCTGGATATGCTCTACGCATATCTAGCTAAAAGCGTGTATGTTTGTTAACTTGTCCAAAAGACTATATAACCTGCAAACGAATATACACATAAATTAATATATCAAATGCGCTTCAAACAATGCCAATTTTAGTCAATAAAATCGTAAAATAATAATAATAAACAGATTTTACATAAACCTTAAATACATTCATACCTAGGGCTGAATGGTGAGTTGAGTGACAGAAAATATGCAAAAATATGATTAAACATATGTTTAAATGAGTAATTTAATTGCCAAAAATGATAACAAATCTGGGATCAATAGTTGCTTTAAGAAATACAATAATTATCTTTTATATGCGTTAAATTTCTCTTAAATTAGGCTCACGAGATAGATGATTAGATAAGTTATTAATTAGATTTTAGTTTAATTAGTATTTTATTTTAATATCTTTGGTTTAAATATTCATTTCTATAATTAAAGAATTTCTTCTCGTATTTTCAAAATTATTAACTTTAGATTGCACTCAAATTACATTTAGGATTATTCCAAGATTAAATTGAAAGTATCCCTTTTAAGGAGCAAACTCACCGACTCAAAGAGTGCTAGCGGAGGCCGAATATCCATGGGTGTTAACCACACCAAACAACTCGAGGATAGGGTAATACTTGCATAGGATTATCTGAATTCTTTGGCTGGGTTTTCATCCCCTGTTGTTTTCCTTGGACACCAATCCAATGCCTACATAACCGAGGCATCAACATTGCTTTGTGCCATCTTTCCTTGTTTTATTATGCTACCTTTTTCTTTTCTTATTTGCATGTTTTATTCTTTCTTTCCTTCTTTTGCAAGATAAGATGTGAGTCTCTGTTTTTTATTTTGAAAGATTCCATTGGTCAAACCTTATCTCCTAATGCATCCCACCTGGCTCATTATCCTTATTCTTTTAAATAAGATAAAATCTATTCATGGAAAATAATTGATCTAATAGTGCATCTTCAACTTTAAGATATAATGACTACTACTATTAACTAATTTCCTTATTTAAAAATCTAATCCCAAGAAGTTAATGGAATTTATTCTTAAAACCATAGGGACTAATTGGATAATGGAATCCTCCACATGTCACCAAAATGGGGACATCGCAAACTAGGTATTTTATTAGATGTGATATTGAGGATCCATGGTTTTACTATTGACTATGGCTAAGTGTAGTAAGGTCTAAGGAATCCGGAGAAACAATTATACAATTAATCCCAATATAATTAAGGAAGGCTTGGATATGAATACAAATGTTGTATTATTTGAATATGGAGGTGCTTAAACACTATATAATGTTTTTACCTATGTTGAAACCAAAGGGTTAGTTCATGAGGGACCCTTCTTGGAGTGTTAACTATGTTAGTTGTAGGAAAAATGGGAGGTCTCCTAAACATGTTGGAAGATTTATAAATAACCCTTCCCTCATTTATTAATTCATCTCTAAGGTCATGGTATTTGGATGGAATTTCCAATTAAGGTCTTACTGCAATTTTGAGAGTAATTAGCCTAAGTGATCTTCTTGGATGGAGATCCTTCAAGGACCAATTCCACTCATTGAAAATGAGTAAATTTATAACTAAGAGAGATAGTATCTTCTAAAAGTATCCATGCTAAGATAAAAAAGTAGAAGAGAATAATAAAAGGAGGTATATTCATTTATATCAACCACTTATAAGGCATCGACACACTTATTGATGATGTGGTTTGTAGAATAATCATGATTGAGAGGACTGTTTGCATGAAATTGGGTGGGGGGTGTTTTCCCAAGTAGAAAATCTCCAAAAACTGGATATAGAATGTGAGAATATTGTACAATATCTTGGTCCTTGCAATGTAGCTTGTGCATATAGCTATGTTGGATATGGATAATATATTACCATATTAGAATGCATGCAGAAAACACATGGATATATCCCTCCTTATATAGAATTCTATCTTAGAATGGAAGGGTATATTGCTCTTCCTTGGAAATCATGGATAGATGAATTAGATTGCTCCTCCTCAAAATGCAAGAATAGATTTCTCAAATTGCTTCTCCATAGAATGCAAGGATATATTTCTCAAAGTGCATGCAATGGTATATTAGTCAAACTCCTCCTCATAATCGTTCCTCCCAATAATGCACAATTTGACTTCACGAATTGGTACTCACACTTATATAAAATCCTTGTTTCTATTTTTCCAATGTTGTTTATTGAATGCACCCTTCAAATTGTACAACATTAATTATAAGTTATTTTAAATAAAGTATGATATAAATTTGAATGTTCAATACTAAATTGTAGTATTACTATTATTATTTTCTATTTTTATCTTTTAACTCTACATTAATTCAACTTACTTGAAAATTATTACTAATGATAAATATATTAATGATTATTACATGACACCTTTAACTTAGTGTGTTATGGAATATATTTTACTTTTATATTTATTTTTTTGGAGTTCCATTTTAGATCCCAAATTTTTTGTATTGGTCTCCTCCACAAGTGTGCCAAAATCCCATTCTCAAGGAAGTACTCCACTAGATAAAGGAGTCAACACCATAGATATTCTAAACACATACTAAAAATGACAAGATGAAGTATGGTCCTCTCTCCAATGAAACAAAAAACATCCCAAGTTATGGTCTCATGGATGAACATACAATATGTTAGGGGATGAAGCCGATATCCAAATATCTAATATTTTTCATGTAGATTTCTTGACTAGGTCCATGTGTTGTTCATATGCATCAAGCATGCGAGGGGTTCAAAACCCTTGAGGTGAAAATATCTAGGACCTTCTTATGTATTTTGATTCATTTTGTAACCCTCATATGTATGGTATAAAAGGGGAGTGTCCTCTTGACATTGTAAGAATAAAAAATGAGATTTAGAAGAAATCATTGTAAGTTTTTGTCAAGTAATAATAAAAGTTTGAAGCAACCATTTCCCCATGATTTTACCTAAATATAGGAGGGTTTCCACCTAAATATCATGTTCTATTATTATTGTTTTTTTCTTCTATTTTTATATTTTCTAATATTTATTATCAAATCCTAAGAAAACTTGGTTACATAGGGTTTTTTGTGAGTGGGAGATACAACAACGAGAGGAGGTTTAGCCACGTTCGAGATTGAGAATTTTGATGGAAATAATTTCTCCCCATGGAATATGAAGGTGGAAGATTTGTTGGTCTCAAATGACCAATCCATAACCTTGAAAGGGGTTGTGAAGAAACTAGTTGGCATGATAGATGATGATTGGATAAAGTTGGATAGAATGACAGTTTTTACATTTCATATTTCCTAGTAGAATATATCTTGTTCAATGTTGTTGAAGAAAACACTGCAAAATCTATTTGCGAGAAACTTGGGAATTTGCATGAGACTATATCAACAAAAAATAAGGTTTTGTTAGAAAAAACAGCTTTATCATCTGAGGATGAAGGAGGGTTCAATCGTAGTACATCCTCTAAATGAGTTTATTACCCTAATCATCAAACTGATCTTAGTTGATGTAAAGGTGGATGATGAGGACATACTGATCATTTTATTATATTCTCTCCAGGATCATTTGGGATCATATAGTGGTGAACATTACCAACTTATCATAAAAAACATTGAATTTTGAAGATGTGGTCGCTGCTTTGCTTGGAGAAGAATCGAGGAAAAAAATTTCTTTGGATATCTTTACCAACAAATCCCTATTTGTGAGAGGGTGATCTAGTGAAAGGGGTTAATAAGAGAGATCATAGTCTAGATCTAAATCTAGAGGACATAATAAAGGGAAGTGATGCAATTGTGGGAAACTAGTGCACTTGAGGAAGGACCGTTGATATCTGAAGAAGGAAAAGAAGGATGAAAAATCCAGATCAATAGTTAGTTGAATCTAGTACATCAGATTGAAAAAAGGAGACAACATGTGAGGATTTATGTCTCAGTAGCAACATATATCTATTATATGCTTGGATTTTGGACTTAGATGCATCTTTACACATGTCTCCATATAGATACTAGTTTTTCAAATATCAAACATATAGTGGTAGAATGGTCTCCTTGGGTGATGATCATCCTTTATAAATTATGGGAAGGTGGAACGTTAAGATCATGTTAGATGACAATAGGGAAAGGAATTTGTGTGATTTACAACATATACTAGATCTATGAAAGAATTTTATCTAAATCAAGATAATGGATATGATTGAACCTGTATTCTATTACCTTTTATGGAAATTAAAAAAAAAATTACCAAAGGATCCCTCCTGGTAGAAAAAGAATAATCTTTTGCATACCCTGTATTGTTGTGAGGTAGTACAGTAACAAATCATCTAGTAGCAACATAATTTTGGAAGCAGGGATGCTATGGTTTCAATGACTTGGATATATGAGTGAAATAGGTTTGAAAACTTTGCATGATCAAGGTACACTTTCTAGTATCAAGTGTCACCTCCCCTCCCCTCCAAGAGGAAGCGACTACATGCTTCTGCTATCATTTAAGCGGGGATCTATGTCCCATGAACATGAATAAACAAATAAAATGCATTGAACATAAAACATACACAGATGTATAATGCATGCAATCTGTAGTGAAAGAAAATACATTTCATTCAAGAATTCAACATGTTCATAATGTTCATTAAACAAATACAATTATAGAGATTAAACACAAGAGATACTTATCTTGAAAATGAGCTTGTCCTGCAACCAGCTATGTCACTGCAACATTCCACCCAACCATATGCCAGTGTGCTCATCAATCTATGAGAAACACTACCACCCCCGAGTTGGGCGTGATTCCCACAAGGAATAAGGGAACAACAATAGGCTCACACATAGCCAAAGACATATCAAAATTCAGCCAAGGAAAAACTACATTTGGGTTTATCAGGTTGCTAGGGAGGTGGCAGGGTTGAATTACTAAGCTAGTGAGATCAACCATAGAGCTATGGACACCTACACATGATCTGGCTTGGCCTTCTTAATACCTACATGCCCAACACAAGGAATCATCCCCTTCTCTGTTGCACAGTCCCTTGGGTTATGTCTTCCCTTCCAGTGCTCTTCAGGGTGTGTAAGGAAGAATAACTAACCCCTCTTTATAGCTCTATGAGGTTCCTTACTCCACTAGGTTTATCAAGCCAATTTTGACCCAATTCCACTCCAAAACAGCTCAAACCAAAACAAAGGATTTGCACACAACAAAATACAAGTTTTGGGGTTGAGGAAAAATGTCTTGGGAGCCAAAAATGGAAATGGCAATTGGGGAACACACGCCGAGTAAACAATATGATTCCAATAAACGTTCAATGTATTTACTGAGGAAAAAATGGCCTCTACAAACCCTCAGATCATGGATCTATTCTCCCATCCATTGGGCATTACCAAAAATGGATTTCTAGCTTGGAGAACAATGAGGAAAATGCAACATGAGGGAGATACCCTAGCCATTGAGCATCACAAAAATGAGTTTCTAGGCATGGAAAAACTGTGGAAATGACACAAAAAGTATAAATCCCTGTTGTACATTCACTTCACAACACAAAAATGGATTTTCCCAGCCATGGCAAGATGAGGAACAACAGAAAACATGAAAGGAAGAGCTTAGCAAGCTTCAACTGCTTGAGGAAATGGAGGATGTGAATGCATAATGGGATGGGCATAATTTTTAGGCATTTACTTGCCCCATAAATAAAATACACATTTTTCAAAAATGGGTGGCTTCCCAAATTCGAATTTGACTGCCATACTCTTCCCTTCCCCATGCATTAACTAACTCAACCAATTTCTGGAAGAAATAAATGATTGGGCACAAAAGACAAAATGGGTGGTTGAGAGTTTGATGGGTTCTCCCTTTGACATTTGGCTAAACATTATTGGCTCAAGGGTTTGAATTATCCCCCACTATTCCTTATGAAATTATGCTCCCATCTCTTTAATGTTGCATTGGCATAGCTAGTTGTGGGTATTTATATTAATTTCTTTTTAACATGATGTCCAAAATTACAATGTGCCTCGATAGCACAAAATACCATCGACATCGATTTTAATTGTCAAACCATAAAATGATAAATTCATGGTGGGGACTTGGCCTTTATCTCCACACCACGATTTAATACGACAATTACATCATATACATTTTTTAATATAATGGGGTCAAAATCGAGATATTACATTAAGTCTTGTGATTTATACTTGTGTGAGAATTGTGTTTTTGGTAAACAAAAAGGTGTTCGGTTTACTGCAATCTATGGTAATTATTTTGATCTTCTGCAACTTATTCATTCTAATATATTCGAACTAGACCCCACTCTGTCTATAAATGGTGCTATATATTTTCTGACTTTTATATATGATTATTCTAGAAGACAATGGGTGCATTTTTTGAAATATAAATCAAATTCTTTCAAGAAATTTAAATAGTTAAAGGCATGAATAGAGAAAATTTTGGGCATGTCTATTTTATGTCACATATTTAATAATGGAGGAGAATATATCTCTAGCTTGGATTTAATAAATTTTGTCCGTAGGAAGGAATTAAGCACTAGAAGGCTACTTCTTATACACCACAACAATATGGTGTGGATGAGCAGATGTATTGAACGACCATTGAACTTACAAGAAGCATGCTCAACACATCTGGGTTGGATAGTAAATTCTAGGTAGAGGTGTGCATATTTGATTAAGAAATCACCTACAACTATGATGGATGGAAATACTCTAGAGGAGGTTTTGTGTGGTAAGCCAATTGATTATTCTCATTTGTGTATTTTTGGTTGTGATGCATTTGTTCATATTCCTAAATAAAAGAGGTCCAATGTTACTTGACCCAAAGTTAAGGAAAATTGTGTTTCTCGGTTATGATAATATAGTTAAGGGGTATAGATTGTGGCATCCTATTGACCAAAGGTAATCATTAGCTAGGGTGTTATTTTTAATAAAAAATACATACAAAAGAAGGAGGTACAATAGTCACCTAATATTGTAGGCTACTTGAAGTAGAAATGAGTGAATATGAAAATAAATCTCCTGATTAACATGAAAAACAATGAGTCTAGTATCCGTAACTTAGAAGAAATACGCATCTCAAGAGACATCCAAAATGGTATTATCATGAATTTTATTCTTATTTTTATTTTCTTAATGATGATTATTGTAATGTCCCTTTTTTAAAATTTTACCAAAATGCCCAATTTTCCAATTTTTTTCACAATTTTGGCTCTTGACTAGTTTTAGTGTCTTGGTCTCCAAATCATCCCAATTGCTCCAAAATATTCATAGAAGGGGTATGAATGATATAATAAATTAATTATTATTCTCAATAATGTATTATGGACCTCCAATCACTTCTGAAAGTATGTACTAAATTCTGAACAAGATAGATGATTTTACTCGCAATTTTCGGCTCAAACCCCCCCTGGGTAAGTGGTAGAAATGGCTTCTAAAATGTGAAAAAAACCACTCAAATTATTAAATTTAAGTAGGGGATCTGTATAATACATTATCAGAGACTCATATGCATAACCAAATTACCTCCCATGGCAGTTATCACTTCTTTCAATCAGATATAAAAAAAAAAAAAAAAACTAGTTTTGGACCCTTGGGGAAATGAGGTGTAGTTTGCTCCAATTGCTATGAATTTCGACCGAATGGCCAAAAATTATTAGTTACTAAACATGAAACCCATAATATACTTTAATTAAATTCCATTCAATCATAAATCATCAATATATTATACATCCATTCGAATCCATCAAGATTACAAGAGTTTACAACAAGGTTGTGGGGAAATGTCATTGTTTCTTCATTATTGAGCAATAATACATGAGATTTATTGGCATTTCGACCTGAGAGATTTATGCAATTAAATAGCATAGAATTTAAATCAGAATACTAAATACTAGAGCAAGATAATCTCCCTCAAAGAGATGAATAGATCATGAAGTGCGCCTCACTCTATAGAGCTGAAATATGGTGAGATAACTTGAGATAAAAGGAAGAACAAGATGAACTTGATATGTCCACAAGCTGCTGTAGCTTGCACCTGTAGCTTATGACTCCATTTAATCTCCTTGAAATACCTAAGTTTCCTCTCCCAACACCAACTAGGATGAGAATCTTCCACCCTCGAAATTGGCTAAGGCATGAACTAGTCATCCACTAGCTCTCTCTCTTCACAATAACAATTTTCACAAATTATCAAAAGGACCTTCTCATGGATGATCCATAAATTTTATAAAAATTATCATTCTAAGGTTTTAAATCCATCTATAAAACAAATCCAAGATTAATTGATGTGGCTTCTCATGCTATTCCATGTGGTCTCTCTCTTCACCTTCCCTCTTCTCCCAAATTTGAGTAGGAGCCTCTTGGCCTTATCCAACTCCCATGAGCTCCCTATAAGATTCTCTATTTAGGATTGACATGTCAGATATGTCATATTTCAGCCTTTAGATCTGACTTGTGTCATAAATATCATAGAATCTCCATCATTGGTGTCATAGATGTCATAAATGTAAGGGGAATCTAGCCAAGTGTCCATGAAACTCCCATTTGGCTCTTCCTGTAGCAGGGATTTCTCCTTGCTACAGGGGCAAGAATGGCTCCCTTCTATCTATAGGACAGAAGGGTAGGTTCCTGCATGTGGAAAATGCAGAAAATGAACAGACAAAAAGAAAGCAAAGGACGAGTAAGAAAATAATGGCCGTGAACCCCTCTGCAAACACTGTTAGGGCTTCGCCTTGGCTACCTGCAAACAACTAATGAACAGAAATAAACCTACAAAACATGTTAATAAACAAACCTGCAAAGAGACATGGGTCAGAAAACAACTAAACTATTAAACAAAATGCATAAACAAAACAATATTATACCTTCTTTGGTGAAATGGGCCACCATGCCCTGGCTGGAAGGAAGCACTTCCCTGTCTCACTCAACAATGGGAGAGGAGCTATGGCTCAATGGGGAAGGTGAGTGGAAGGGAGAGGGATGTGGGTGGCTTGAGAGGCCAAGGTGTCTCAAGGCATCCACAAGCAGCATAATAGTATGCAACAGAGGTGTGTTTGAGAGTGACACCTACCCCTTCTTTTATAGCCTTTTTGGTTTTAAGCCCTTGGTCAGGGCTTTAGCCCCTTTCGCCCTAAATTTAGCTCATTATAGGTTTTTAGGCTCCTTTGAGGGGTTTTAGCCCCTTTTTGGAGGCTTTAGCCCCTAGGAGAGTTATTTAGGCTCCTTTTTGGGGTTTTTAAGCCCTTTTACTCATTTTTAAGCCTTTTTGAGGGTGTGGGGGTCTAATGGGGTGTTACGAGGGCCGCGAATGGGTGTCCTTGGGTGGTGTAGGCCATGTAGAGATGAGTGAGGGATTTTTTGGGTTATCAGATTGCCCCCTGATGTGTGAGGGTAGGAGCTCATCTTATGACCGATGGACATCATAGGATTTGTTGTGTAAATGTGGTGCTTCCCGGGCTGGGGCATGGTGGATTTTGGTTTTTGTATTAATATGGTTCCCATAAATGGGTGAGATACAAACAATGTGTGACATGTATATGGACGAGGCGGGCATCCCCATGCTCATGACAATGTCCAAAAAATAATTTGATCTATGCTCTAAAATACAAGAGCCGATCATATACAACTGATGATACAATAATGGTTGCCTCAAATGTGAGGTTGAATACAATATTGATATGGTACATTGGACCCATGGAATTCTCATGGAATGTTATATCTTCATGACTGATGGTCTGCTAGATCTAGAAAGGTACATAGTTGTATGGACTCATTGATTGAGAGTCAGAGTCTCTATGTTACAAGTATGCTGCATCAATCATAAATCTATATAGAAGCACTTCTGGGGCTTCTGAACATTGTCTCCAACGCAACTCAGAAATCATAAGGGGCATAACCTGTTTTAGGTCCTTTGAGATGACTCATAAATGTGGTAGAGTCAGGTGACATCCGAGGTCTTCGACCAAGTACTGTGCGAACCAAACCCTGTACGAATCTCAACGGTGTGATGATGTAGTTGGAGTCGAGCACGTGAGAAACAACCATCCCAAAAGGCACTAAGGACTCCTCTCAAGTGGTCTAAGGAACTCATCAATGAGGTTAATGAAACCAAGATATAGGGACCTCTAGATCTATCCTCTGGAATATGTGTGTTGTTGTCGACAGAGGGAGACCTGCCCCTAGTCAAGGCAATGATGTTTCCTTGACCAGGAGCACGAGGGAGATAACTGAAAGGTGTGAGATAATCTGTGGACTAACCCACTGGGTGGGGGGGGCAGTTAAAGAGTTAAATAGGGGTAGGGGGAGTGTGGGAGACTAAAAATTTCTTTGTTCAAAGTATGACGGTAGGGAGGACTAGGCAGTAAATGAAACTGAATCATGGGAATGGGATAATAGCTGTAATACCAAGAATGTCACTGCAGATGGGAAATACTTGGAGGAGGTGGACACTTTTGATATTGATGGGATCCAAGGAAGACACATTGTAGATTACTCTGAACAAAGGTGACCCAATGTGGGAATGCTGCCAAATTGTTTTCTGTGGGGTGGTGTCTAGGGACACTGTTGTGGTACAATCTTGTGGATTTTTGGCGAGCTCGAGAAGGTAAATGCTCGATGGTGCTTTCAATTTTAGAGAGTTTGAAATCACAAAGAAGACTCTAGTGGGGGCTCTTTTTCGTTGGCTGTCTCCTGTGCCCGAAAAAGGATAGAAGTATACATAGGAGAGCTCGCCCATCCTATAGGGGATGAGAGACTTCTTTACCATTGGTAGTCCAATCAAGCCGGAAAAGGTTAAACCTATACTAAATGGATGGTCATTCAGATACTTTTATGAGCATGAACGAAACCAATTTTAATTCTTGATGAGAAGGTTGGAAAAGAGCTTAATGACAACCTATAGTGAGATTTTTCATAAGGTGCGGCCCCTCTACTCGAGAAAGCATAAAAGTATGCAGAGAGGAACGGTCTTGGCTTGAAAGTGCCAAGGAGGTCCTTTTCAATTGATGGTCTACATGGTCCACAAAACGAGGTAAATGAGACGATGTAGACACCCTTTCCTATACTTTAGAGAGCGGGAAAGGAAGTAGCTGCTCTCGGATATCTTTTCATTGTTTTAAGGAGTCAAAAAAGAGCTTAAATGAAACTCTTGTATGGTCAACCAATTGCGGTGGCACAGGCGGTGCTCCATGTCCAAAGGTCATCTGCACAGTATGAACGGAGTAGAAGGCTCTCAAACATACCAATACATGCGCGGGATAGATCATGGCAGAGGTTCGCAAGTCGATGCGGCAGAGGCACGTAAACCGAGGTGGCTCTTGGACAGAGGTCAGGAGAGCATGTGTGTGTGTTGTGGTGGACGGACTTTACTACATGCGATGTGAGTGCAAGTCCGGGGTCACTTATATGACAAATACATGCAAGAAAAAGAAATCATTTTGTGGACAGTGGTCCATAGGTCCACTTAAGATGCAGTGAATAGAAAAGACAACTATGTGTTAAAAATACAAAACAAAACTAAAGAATGGTAACCCTTAATGGGCGGTGGCCCGAAAACTTGCATGAGTAGCGGTCGAGAAGTGTGATACAAGTACAGGTTCATAGACACTTGCATTGTCATGTCAAGGCTTCATACATCAAGGTGACTTGTGGGAAATAGTTTCGAAATTAATTTATTAAACATGAGACGATGGTCTCATAAAGAGATATAAATTTGAGCCCGGAGGTGTGAGAGGTGTCTCAAACAGGCTCCAGGTGATTTTAGATTAGCAACTAATGGTGCTGCCCTAACTTGTGGTAAAAACGTTGAAAAACAAGAAAAAAAACGAAGCGACTCATTGGTGATGTTAAGCGTAAAATCTCTTGAGCTAGAGCATGTTGCGTGCCTTCTTCAAGAGTCGACTGTCTGAGTCAGCGAAGAGGTATGCCCCCTTGCTGAGATGAAGGTCATTGGCAAGGCGGGATGACAGAATCTGGTCTTTTATGGGAAGAACCAATTCCACACTATGGTTTAAAGGGAATGGGGTAAAACCGAAGGTGGTATTACATATATCTCCGTCATTGCGTAAGTGGTGTTGGGATAGATCAGGTGGATCTTCCACAGCCGACGAGATGGAAGGGAAACTGGTGATAGAGATTATGTAAATGGTATTGGTTGTGTCATTGGTGGCCTTGCCCCCAGTTTCTATTGGAGGAAGAGGGGTAGGCTTGGAGACAAGAGGAACCTTTGATGGACCTAGAGGTAGGTGCAACATCATCTCAATTATCTGGCCTAAGAGGTAGGGTAGGTGGTTCAAGGTACCAGATAGGATCTCCCAGTGTGAAATCCTGTATATTGCGGGTTTCCAAGATAGACTTACTCATGATCTCAGATGGTAGGAAAAGGAAAGGGAAAAGGAAAAGGAAAAGGATCATGTTGAGTGGGAATGAACCCCACTGTTTCCCTGGTAATTGAGGTTGAGGTTGCAACTGAGGTTGCGGCTATGGCTGGGGAAACATCGAAAGAGATAGGTTTGATGGACCATTGGTGGTGGTGGAGACAAGAGGGTCTGCTTAACTGGACATGGTGTCTGAAGAAGGAGGTGGGGGGTGAACTTCTTCGATAAGAGTGATCTCAGATTCAAGGGAATGTTGACGGAGGTCAGCTAACGCATTTCGGAACTTAGGAAAGTCTTGGAAATGGTGAGAATAATGTCCATACAAACCATAGAGGGTGCAAGTATGGTTTTTTCTCAGTGACTTGTTTCTTACTGTTGGTGCACTTGGAAGCTCAACCATGGGGAGGTTTTCGTTTGTTTCCATGGCATCCAAATGTGCGCGGATCATTGGGATCTCAGGATAGTTCTGAGTTGGATGGCCTTGTTGTTTGCAGATGACGCAAGGTGGGATTTGCCAAGGTTCTGTAGTACCTTTGGAATTCTTTCCCCTAGCCCTTTTTGGGTGGGGCGGTGCTGGTGTGGGTGCGATGGTTGGCTTTTGAGGGCTGGTTGGAGGGTGAGACTCAACCGCAATGGGTTGCACGGGGGTTAAGACAACCTGGGGCATTAGTGGTTGAGCTGGTGGATTGAGATACCACACCAAAATTCCCAATGTCAAGTTGGGTAGGCTTAAGGTGGCCATTACCGACTTACTCATGACACCAGGTGGGGAAAAGAGGAAGGGAATCGTATGGACAGGAGATGAGCCCAGATAAATCCCTGATGGTTGCATGTGGGGGTGAGGTTGTGGTTGCGACTACGCGTAATGATACTGCTGCGGATGATGTTGCGATTGCTGTTGGTGTTGAGGCTGTGGATGACATTGTGGTTGTGGTTGGGGTTGCGGATGCGATTGTTGTTTGGGTGCAGCGGTGCTTGATGAGACCATGCACAAGTCCACAGTCTCATTTTGTGTCGGTGGTGGTGACACTAAGGAGAAATGAGCCGTCATGGTGGTATCGGCAAACAACCCAGGTCCCACATTCAATGATGGGGAGGTTGGTGTGTTTTCAACCACAATGTTGATTGCAGGGACAACATTGGCGTGTGTGGTTGTCCCTTGCGGATCAATGGTGGTGATGGTGGGGATAATGTTGGCGGGTGATGTTAACCCTTGTGGATCATGATAAGTGATTTGATCAACTGTCATGCTCTTCCCTTCATGGGGGAACATAATGAGATGGAAGACAATTGATGTGACCTCTCTCATGGCATACATATAACTTCTTCTGAGGAGAAGGTTATAGTCCAGTTGAGCGTTGACAACCTCTATGTCAATCAGGACTGTCTTCCCGGCTAATGTGATGGGGACATGGGGGAGGATTCCTTGGGCTTTGGTAGGATGGCCATCATAAGCCCACATAGTTGTGGAGGATGGTTGTAGAATTGGTGATCCAAGATTCTGCCAAACTAGGGTGGACATAACGCACGTAGATGCCCCCTTATCTACTATGCACCAATGCACAACCAAGTTCTGGATGGACACCAGGATTTGAAAGGCGATGGTCAATGGCATGTGCGGTTCTCCATTCTCTGTGTTGAATGTGATCAACTTGGATTCGGAGGGGTCTACTACCCCAAGGGCGGCTAGTAAAGCTTTCCACTGCATTGGGCATGTTTTAAGTACCTCAAGAGCAGACATGGCAGTCGATGTTTGGGCCAAATCATCCACAATGTTGTAGCTGACAGCAGCTCTAGCCGTGGCATTATTGGCAATTATTCATATGGGGGGGCATGAGAACGGGGGTAACTAAAGGGGTACATTGAACGATTTGGACGTGGATGCTGCTGACGTGTTAGCAGGTTCGGTGGTGGTTTCCTACTGGTTGCGTCTGGTTTGTAGGTTAACCTCTTCAGTCGCCATGTCTAGCAGGTGGTGAAAACCTGTTTCAGTCGTGGGAGGTTCCCTTGGAGCATTGGGATTGGCTTGGGGAGGGGGTACGATTGCCACCAACCCTTGGACTGGTAGCAGGTTTTGAAGCACCATAGGATGAGGTCCTTGTGGTGTTGGGTTGGGTTGGGATTGGTTCGTAGCATTGGCGGCCTATTGGGCCTCATTCTGAATGGCCTGCTTAGCTCAATCCATAAGGGGACACTCAAATATGTAGTGTCCATAGACTTCACAGAGTGTGCATGGTTGGTTTTTGTGCAATAGGGCATTGCATCTTGGTGCGTTTTGTCGTGGGGGATTTTGGGATGGCCGGTTTGCCATGGCATTGTTGGGAGGATTTGGTTGTTGACCACCTCCCTACAGTTGTTGTTGGCTTGGTTCTGTGGCCGATTATTTCTAGCTTTCCCTTGTTGATTGTTGGGGGCAAGCTAGTTGGGATGGTTTTTTTGTGCAAACACTTGTCCCAACGGAGTGGGTGGAGTGGGGGCGAAGGCTTGAACTGGTTGCACTGGTGGTACATAGTATATTTGTGGGGGTGGTGGTGCCACAAATGTAGGAATTTGCTCCACATACTGTTGTGTTGGCCAATCCATGGCCTGATCCTACTGTGGTGGTGTAGGCTGTGCATAGGAAGTTGTTGCTCTGGACTAGGACATCATTCTAGCATAGTTCGGAGTTTGGTTCTGGTAAGCAACACTAGCAGTATTGCTTGGTTGTGGTGGAGCTATAGGTGGTATCAGACGGTGCTATGGTTGTTGGGAGACCAAACCTATGATGCCATCTACAGCATGGGATGCCCCTGGTGCATCCCGATAGGAGGTACCCGGGCGGGGAGCATCTAGAATGACGGTGTATAGGTATCTAGACTGAGCGTAGATCAAATCAAACTGTTGGGTTTTTAGTATGGCCTCTTCTTCAGATTGGGGACATTTAGATGTGACATCCTTTGCTATGGGTTGGAGTAAGGTCATGAGGAACTAATCCAAGAAGATCCTATCGTTAGGTTGGATTTTACACAACTAGGACATCACCGCCATTCATGGATGTGGTTGGTTATATGTGTCGCAATGCTCTGACAGCAGGATAGTAGGATCTCCACCGCTTCATCATATCTGATGGGGAGTTGGAAATACTATAGGAACATGAAAGCTAAGGAGTTGAAATTTGGGTACTTGGCTTGCGGTAGCTCAATGTACCATTTGGCTGCAGCACCTATAAGGGTGCGTTGGAATAGCCTCAGCCTGATGGAATCATTTATGATGTTGTTTAACGAGCACCATAGATGAAATGTCATTATGTGGCTTTGGGGACATTCCCTTGATTTTCCTTCAAACTTGGGAATGTTTGATGGCAGCTTGGTTGGCATGGCAGGCCAAAAAGCTTGGTGGAAAATGGGTTCGTTTGTTAACCGAGCCAAATTAGGTAGGTTAAGATGATCCATGAATGGAATATTTGACCCCAAGTTTATGTGGGATGGAACTGCGATGGTGGTGGGGTTTGCAGGTGCATAATGCATCTGCACAGCTGGGGGTGCTTGCGGTGGCACCATTGTGGATGGGCCAATGCCCCCAAGTGTTGTGGGGGGGACAGTATGGGTGGTGGGGACATTTCCCCCATGTATGATAGTAGGGAAACATAAGTGGAAGGTCTGCTACCCCCCTGTGTGGCAGGAGGGGCGGTGTATGTGGAGGGGCCACTGCCCCCATGTGTTGCAGATGGGCCAGCTTGGCTGGTCACTATGGGTGGTGGAAACTAACTGATGATAGTTTGCATAACTATGCTTGGACCACCTATAGGGTTTTTGGTGACAAGTTGTGGTGTGGACATGTGTCCACTTTCTATGGTTATGCCGGAAAATGGATCCAGATTTGCACCAACCATGGGGCTTGATGATGCTATGTGGAGGTCTGGTTCAGACTGATATGGTTCTGAATCTGAATCAAAGGCTGTGTATCCTTCTGATGGTGTGCAAGGTTGTGGAGAATAGGCTCAATAGTGTCGGTTCAACGTTTCGAATGGTGGTGGTTCGCCTCTAAGGCGTGAGGAAGAGCGTGGGGAATCAATTGTGTTAGATGTTTATCAAACTAGTGGGAATGATGTTTGGACCCTAGTTTCAATGGATTACTATTGGCTATAAGTGGTAACTCAGCCACCAAGACTACTAGAAGACAATGCTTGGTTTTTTCCTCACGAGCGTTTCTACTCAATCAGTGGGGGTCGTTGCCTGTTTCGCTTGGAAATTCCTCTCAGTGGCCAGCTCCTTTGGGATTCCCGTGGAACTCCTCACAATGAGTTTCTGGGCAGAGCCCAAGTACTTCCCATAGTTGGAGCAATCAGGGACTTATGTCCTCAAATATTGCAGATTGTTTGAACTTAGTGTAAATTGATAAATTTTAAGGCTCTCTCAACGTTGTGAACTGAGTTGGGTTGATTACTTGGTATGGTGTATTTGTTTTTCTGTCTTTTTGGAATTTGGTATCTACAAATGGTTTATGAATTCATCATATTGTGGTAGAGTTCATGTCATTGTGGATGCAAGCATTGAGTAATCAGAAATTTGTAAACAGATACATTTTTAACCCTGAATGTTGATGGCCTAACTAGATGACTACCTTATACTAATATTCCTCTTTAACCAAGAGAAGGTGTTGGGCTCTCAACACAATGGGACTAATCCCATCCGTAGATCCATAGGTCACCTCCTGGATATAAGGTTGGTCAACAGTGAGGACGCTTAGCGTTGTGAGACTTGCCCTGCTTCTCCACCACCTCTACCTTCCAGGTCATCTGGTTTTAATGTTTTTAGAACAATATTCAATGAAGGGCCTAGGACTATATGAGCTTGGCCTTTGTTGTATCCCAGAATACCTCGGAGGGTGATGACTGGGTAGAGGAGGAAGGCTAAGCAAGACTATTAATTTTATTGTCAATTTTAGTTAAACTACACTCATTAACCCATTAAGTATTTAACTTACATTTTGTTATGTAAATGAAATTGCAATAAAATGAAATAGAAACATAAATGAAATGGTTCATATGGACAGAGGTGGCTGAGCCGCACTGACAGTCCCGATAAAAGCAAATAGCGAAGCCCAAAAATGGGTCGCACACATGTAAAGGTCTTGTTTTTGTGAAGTGGATTTTGATCAAACCATGAGTCCTAAATTACCTCAAATGGTTGAAAACCCACTTCAGAAATGGGCCCTTTTACCCATAATGGTGGGAGATTCACAAATGACTCAATTGTTTGGGCAAAAAATGAGCCTGAACAAAGGTGAATTTTTAGAAATTCTGTTCGATCATTTTTCCACAGTTGAGTGATTTGCAAATCATAGAATGGCCAACAGTAACTGGTACTATGGACAAATGGGCTTGGATTGGCCTTGAGGAGGCTCAACAATAACTAAAAATGTAAATAAATAGAAATCTAAGCTACATTTAACAGAAAAATTAACCTAGGGCAAAAAACTGAACAAGAAACTAAAACTTTGAAAACTAACCTAGGGATCCTGTGGGATCGACCTGGTATGGTCGCCAGTTCTGTAGCAGGGATTTCTCCTTGATACAGGGGCAGGAATGGCTCCCTTCTATTTATAGGATAGAAGGGTAGGTTCCTGCATGTGGAAAATGCAGAAAATGAATAGATATATAGAAAGCAAAGGACAAGCAAGAAAATAATGGCTGTGAGCCCCTCTACAAACACTGTTAGTGCTTTGCTATGGCTACCTACAAACAAATAATGAATAGAAATAAACCTGCAAAACATGTTAATAAACAAACCTTCAAAGAGACATGGGTTAGAAAACAACTAAACTATTAAACAAAATGCATAAACAAAACAAGATTATACCTTCTTTGGTGAAATGGGCCACCATGCTCTGGCTGGAAGGAAGCACTTCCCTATCTCACTCAGCAATGGGAGAGGAGCTATGGCTCAATGGGGAAGGTGAGTGGAAGGGAGAGGGATGTGGGTGGCTTGAGAGGCCAAGGTGTCTCAAAGCATCCACAGGTAGCATAACAGTATGCAAGAGAGGTGTCTTTGAGAGTGACCCCCACCCCTCCTTTTATAGCCTTTTTGGGGACTTTTAGGGTTTTAAGCCCTTGTTCAAGGCTTTAGCCCCTTTTTTGGTATTTTATCCCCTTCCACACTAACTTTAGCTCCTTTTAGGGTTTTAGGTTCCTTTGAGGGGTTTTAGCCCCTTTTTGGAGGCTTTAGCCCCTAGGAGAGTTATTTAGGCTCCTTTTTGGGGTTTTTAAGCCCTTTTACTCATTTTTAAACCTTTTTTAGGGTGTGGGGGTCTAATGGGGTGTTACGAGGGTCGTGAATGGGTGTCCTTGGGTGGTGTAGGCCATGTAGAGCCGAGTGAGGTATTTTTTGGGTTAACTCTTCCTCTTCCTATGTAAGTTAAAATTCATCCCAAATTCAACCTGTGAAGTATATGGACAAGTATATTAACCTTATAATCCATCCAAAAACATTAGGCTTCCCATAGATTCGATATTGCAAGAGGAGGATGCCATTTAACATAGGAATTCTAGCTTGAGTGGGCCCCATAGTCTCCATGTGTCTCCATTCTCCATAGACATTTAATTTTTCACTTTCATTCATTTAATTAACTCCATTAAATAAATATTTATTCCTTCTAATGTCTAAACACGATTTGTTAGCTCCCTTATTAACTTGCCAATGTTTCCAACCAACCTAGGGAACTAGTACGATTAATGGAATTTTCCTGCTATGAAATTATTTGAATGGGGACATTACAGTCCTCCCCACCCAATATTGCTTGTCCTCAAGCAATTTCAGATTTGGATTCTGCAAAATATTCTCCTCTTCTTATGTGGCATCTTCACTTGGTAGATCCTTCCATTGCACCAATTATTCTTTGGTTGTTTCGCTCCTCAATCTTCTCTCCCTTGTCTCAAAACCTTTTCCGGAATAAGTGTGAGTTGTCCTTCCTCATCCAAAGGAGGGAGTGTGTATGAAATGAAAATTTTCTAACCAATATCTTTCTTGATACAAGAAACATGAAATGCATTATGAATTTTACTCCCTTCCGGAAGTTCCAACTCATATGTTACTTCTCCAATCTTTTGGATTACCTTGTAGAGCCCATAGTATCTTGGCTTTATATTTTCTGCTCCATTCCTTTTTATATATTTTTGTTTGTATGGATGCAACCTCAAATACACTAAATCATCAACCTAAAAGGTCCTTTCCTCTCTATGTTTATCTGCATATTTTGTTTGCTAATTTTGGGCAACCTACAAATTGTCTTTTAAAAGCTTTAAAATTTCTTGGCTTTCTTCCACCCAATATTTATCTTTTGGAGCTCTACTATCACTAAATATCATATCAGTAAATGTAAGTGCATCATAGCCATATAATTCTCTAAAATGAGACATCCCTATTGACATGTGAAAGGTGGTGTTGTAGCAAAACTCAACCAAGTGTAGCCATTTTGTCCAAGCTTTTTGTTGTTCTCCCACATAGTTTTGGAGGTACCATTCCAACCATTTATTCACTCTCTTTCTATTTTTACATGATTTTGGGGATGGTAGTTTGTACTTGGAGTCAACTGAGTGCCCACCAATCTGAAAATTTCTTGCCAAAAATCACTCATGAATCTACCATCTCTATCACTCAAAAAGATCTTGGGGAGCCCATGCAATCTAAAGATTTATTAGAAAAAAAAGTTCAGTCACTGGTGCAGCACTAAAATAGGATGTAACAGCAAATAAATGAGCAACTTAGTCAAACTATACACTACCACATATATGCAATCCTTTGCCAAATATTTGGGCAAACCAGTGATGAAATCCATCGATATATTGTCCTATTTTTGCTCTGGAATGGGAAATGGTTGTAATAAACCAACTGGGTATGTGAGTTTTGATTTGTTTTGTTGAAATACCTTACATTCATTCACATAATTCTGAACATATTCCTTCAGCCCCTTCCAATAGAACCTTTTCCTTAGTTTCCTACAGGTTTTGAAGATCCCTGGATGGCCTGCTAGTGGGGAATCATGTGCTTCCTGCAAAACTTCGTACTTAAGCTCTGGATATCGAACCAAATAAATTATTCTCTTATAGTATATCAGACCATTCAAAATTATGTATTTATCATCTCCCATGAGTCCATATAATACATCACAAGCAAACTTATCTTTGGCATATTCAACTAGTAGCATGTCTTTCCATTTTTTAGCAATGTACATGAGAGAAAAATAAGGTCTTTGAGATAATGCATCTACTACAATGTTATTCTTTCCTTTCACATATTCAATATAAAAATCATAATCTTTCATCATGCTTACCCACTTTTTTTTCCTTTCATTTATATCCTTTTGGGTAAGGAAGTGTCTTAGACTATTATGGTCAGTTTTCACCACAAACTTGTTTCCTATGAAGTATTGTCAGAATTTGGCAAAGGCATGCATGATGGCCAACATATTTTTGTCATATATGGAGTAAATATTTTCATGAGGCTGTAACTTTCTACTCTCAAAGGCTATAGGGTTTTGGCATTGCTTTAGGACAGTCTCTACTCCTCCACCTATGGTGACTTGCAGCTTTGGAACCCATGTGTTGCATTGCATTGTGTTGTGACCTAGGATGACAACTGTGCAGCCATCGAATGGTTCACTTGGTATCTTTGTTTTCTCCACCATATCTTCATCAATTAAATAATGTGTAGCTCCTCCATATACCAAAACTAAAGCTCTTTGTCCCAATACCACACCCTTGCATCGAATAGTGTTATAGAGAGGCACTGCTGAAAGTGCTGTCATTCTTGCTTTATTCGGTGAAGGCTAATTTTCTTCTTGTTTTTCTTATTCAGCTGTTGTCTCATGTGCCTCCTCTTGATCTAAAATTTTCCCTTCTTCATCCATACCCCCTTCATACTCATCATTATTAGAAAATACTTCTATGTATTGAGCTTTTCCTTTAGCACATTTATGCCTTGGTGTCCATGGTTGAAAGCATGTGAAGCACAATTTTTCCTTCAAAGTTCATCCATGTTTTGTCCTTCTTTATTATTATTTTCAAATGTATCTCTTTTCCAAAACTTCTTATCAGGTGCATCCTTTTTCCAAGGATTTCTTTCAAATATGAATTTAGGCTTGGGAGAAAATCTTGTTCTAGGAAGCACATTTTGAAGATCTCTAGTCAAGCTCATTGCATCATTTAAGTTAGTAGGCTTGTGGAATTTGACCAAACCTTTTAAGGGCTCTAGCAAACCTTCAGTTAAAATAAATAATAACCTTCCCATAGATACATTAGCCACCTTAACTGATAATATTTGGAATTCCAACATATACTCAATAGGAGTCCCTACCTGCTTCAATTGTGCTAGTTCTTTGAAAGACAATTCTGGATCTTTTTGCTCAAACCTTTATAAGACCCTGTCAACAAATTGCCCATATATTTTAACTTGATAATGAACCAATTTTTTCAGTCCATGGATCCACCATTAATTGGCATCTCAATCCAAGTGCAAAAATAGCCATTTTTAAAGCATCTTCTTCCACCATTGGATTCAGCTGAAAATACACATCCAATTTTTGCACCCAAGTGTTAGCAGAACTTTGAGATGAACCATCAAAAGTAGGAAGTGGCACTTTACCTATGGCACAATTCAATTATTTATTTTTCTGTAGAGACTTATTGTCCTCCTTTTTGAGTTTGTTTTCCATGGTGAAGTATTGCTCAAATGCTATACTTCTTCTACACTCTTCATCCAATTTAGCCCATTCTTTTGTTATTGTATCAATTTTGAATTGAATGTTAGTCTCTTCTTTGGGAATAAAAAATTTAGTTGCAGTAGGACTTGGTGTGTTTTGAAATTCATGGGGTCTATTATGAGGTCCCATTCATGAGAAAATGTGCTCACCCATTGTCTTCTTTTTTGTTGATTGTGAACTACCACTATCTCCTATTATCCCTTTGCTTCCCATTTGACTGGCCATCAATTCGAATCCTTTTTCTATCTATTGGGTCATGTCTACCATATGTTGGGTCATTTCCTTGGATATTTATTCAAACAGGGGTTTTATATGTTTGAGATACTCCATTTTTTCCTTAGTGTAGTCTTCTCCCTGTGAACCATAGCTTTAGTCAAAGGTACATTTTTTTTCTAGTTCTTGTTCTACAAGTCGAGCACCTTCCAGTTCAGATTATAAGGGTGGTGTTTTATTTATTTGACTAATTTATAACACCATAAGGTTCCAATACCAGTCTATTATACCACTTGTAATGTCCCTTTTTAAATTTTTTACCAAAATGCCCAATTTTTCAATTTTTTCACAAGTTTGGCTCTTGACTAGTTTTAGTGTCTTGGTCTCCAAATCAGCCCAATTGCTCCAAAAACTTCAAATAAGGTGTATGAATGATATAATAAATTAATTATTATGTTCATGTCTGTATTATGGCCCTCCAATAACTACTGAAAGTCTGTACTAAATTATAAACAAGATAGATGATTTTACTCGCAATTTTGGGCTCAAATCCCCCCTGGGGTAAGTGGTATAAATGGCTTCCCAAATGTGCATAAACCCACTATAATTATTAAATTGAATAAGGGGATGTGTATAATACATTATCACAGACTCATATTCATAACCAATCTACCTCCCATGGGTTTTATCACTTCTTTCCATCAGATATAAAAAACTAGTTTTGGACCCTTGGGGAAATGAGATGTAGTTTGCTCCAGTTGCTATGAAATTAGAACCAATGGCCACAAATTATAAGTTTATGAAAATGAAACCCATAATATAATTAATTAAATTCCATTCATTCATAAATCATCAATATTTTATACACCCATTTGATTCCATCAAGATTATAAGAGTTTACAACAAGGTAGTGGGGAAATGGCACAGTTTCTTCATTATTGAGCAATAATACATGATATTTCTCGGCCTTTATACCTGAGATATTTATGAAATTAACAAGAATATAATTTAAATCAGAATAAAAAATACTATAGCAATATAATCTCCCTCAAAGAGATGAATAGCCCACCAAGTGTGCCTCACTCCATAGAGCTGAAATATGGTGAGAAAACTTGAGATGAAAGAAAGAACAAGATGAAATTGATATGTCCATGAGATACTGTATATTGAACCTATAAATTATGAATCCATTGAATCTCTTTGAAATACCTGAGTGGCTTCTCTAAATAGCAACTAGGATGGGAATATTTCACCCTCGAAATTGGCAAAGGCATGAACTAGTCATCCACTAGCTCTCTCTCTCTCTTCACAATAACAATTTTCACAAATGATCAAAAGGGACTTCTCATGGATGATCCCTGAATTTTATGAAAATTATTGGTTTTCTAAGGTTCCAAATCCATCCATAAACCAAATCCAATTGAATTGGTGTGGCTACTCATGCTATGCCATGTGGCCTCTCTCTTCACCTTCCCTCTTCTCCCAAATTCGAGTAGGAGCCTCTTGGTCTTCTCCAACTCCCATGAGTGCCCTCTAAGATGCTATATTCATGCCTAACATCCTAGATATGTTATATTTCAGTCTTCAGATCTAACTTGTGTCATAACTTTCATAGAATCTCCATCATTGTTGTCATAGATGTCATAAATGTAAGGGGAATCTAGCCATGTGTCCATGAAACTCCCATTTGGCTCTTCCTCTCCCCATATAAGTTACAATTCATCCCAAATTCATCCTATGCAGTATATGGAAAAGTATATTAACCTTATAATCCATCCAAAAACATTAGGCTTCCTAGAGATTCGAGATTGCAAGAGGAGGATGTCATTTAACATAGGAATTTTAGCTTGAGTGGGCCCCATAGTCTCCATGTGTCTCCATTCTTCATAGCCATTTCATTTTTCACTTGCATTCATTTAATTAACCCCATTAAATAAATATGTATTCCTTATAATGTCTAAATTCCATTTATTAGCTCCCTTATTAACTTCCCAATGTTTCCACCCAACCTAGGGAACTAGTAGGATTAATGGAATTTTCCTGCTATGCAATTATTTGAATGGGGACATTACAATTATGAGCCTAGTTAATTTTAAAAATCTAGATAATATGACAATGAAAACAAATGGAGGAAATCCATGTATGAATAAATGAAATCATTAAAAATGAATCAAACATGGGGACATGTGGATCTCCCACAAGGAAGAAAAGTTGCTTGAAATAAGTGGGCGAACAAAGTAAAGAATAATGATGGGTTGTTGGAACACTATAAAGAACACTTGGTATCAAAATGCTATGTAAGGGTTGTGAAGCTTACTACTATAAGGGTTTTACTTGCACATGTAGCAACACATGATTTATAGTTGGAACAAATGGATGTAAAAATTGTTTTCATGCATGGTGATATTGATAAACAAATTTATATGGATCAACCGAAGGGATATAAAGAAAAGGGAAAATATAATTTGGTTTATAGACTCAAGAAATCATTGTATGGATTGAAACATGTGCCAAGGATGTGGTACATAAAATTTGACACCTTCATGAAGAGCCAAGGTTGTAGTAGAATTGAACTTGACTATTGTGCATATTATAAGATGTTTAATAATGATAGTTTTATTATCTTGTTGTTGTATGTTAACAATATGATGGTTACAAGATTGACCATGAACAAAATAATTTATCTCAAGGTTCAGTTGGATAAGACATTTGAAATGAAGGATTTAAGAGAAGAAAATCAACTTCTAGGGATGAAGATACAAATGGAAAGAATAGAGAGGAATCTCTGGTTAAGTCTAAATTCATATGGAAAAGACTTCGTGATGTTTCAATATGAGAATGAAAAACCAGTTAGTACCCCACTTCCTAAACACTTCATGTTGTCTTCTGAATAGTGTGCTAAAACAAAAGTAGAGAAAACAAGCATGCCTCATGTACCGTATTCATTAGCATTATGGAGAATCATGTTCAACATGGTGAGAACCATATCGGATATTGCTCAAGCAATGGAAGTTATTAGTTGGTTCATGGATAGTCCTAGTAAGGATCATTGGAATGCTACGAAGTGGATACTTAGATATTTAAGGGTCACTTCAAACACTTCTATTTTCTACATATAGACGTATTTACAAATTAAAGGTTTTGCAGATTCTAATTTTGGTGGAGAAAAATATAGATGAAAGTCCACTAGAAGATATACTTTCAATATTGTTGGTGAGACTGTAAGTTTGGCATCTAAGTTGCAGTTAGTGGTGGCTTTATCAACTGTTGAAGCAAAATATGTGGTAGTAACTAAGACCAATAAGGAGACAATATTGATAGAATGATTTATGGATGAATTCAATATGATACAAGGGAATATCACTTTGCGATGTGATAGTCAAAATATTATTTACTTAGAGAAGAATCCAAAAATGCATGATCACATGAAGCATAAATTGATATTAAGTACCATTTCATAAGGAAAGTAGTTGAAGGAAGTAGGATTTTGTTGGAGAAAATTGATACTAATGAAAATACTATAGATATCCTTATGAAGTTGGTTGGGACATAGAAGTTTGAATGGTGAAAAAAATATTCAGACTTGCTATAAATGTGAAGAAGGTGGCATTGAACAATGACACGTATGGAAAATGTAATAAAAAATAATTAAAAAAAAAGATAATTATCCTTCACAATCAAATATGTATATTGTTTCCAGGATGGGATGTTAAGTGGCCATGATGGCTTTATTAATGACAATAGGTCAAGGGTTAAGGAGGATCCTGAGACAGCTAGTAGGATGACGGTTGTGAGGATTTCCACCTTTAATGGCGTTAAATCCAACACATTCGGGCATGACCTTCCTTCTCTGGCGGATTTACTCCTGCCTCAAACTTGGAAATGGTTGTTTTATGATTCTTTCTCATGAATCCATGCTCATTTCTCGTTAGTTTGTGATGATCAACTCTCTACAGGGTGGAAGTATCTCAGACTTTTGTTTGTGTTGGAAAAACTTAACTCGGTAGCAGTTTCCATGTGTGAGGATCATAGAGAAAACAATGAGGACATGGCTCATTGGGGACATTATGGTTGGAGAGGTTGTGGTTTTCATGCCCCTTCTCAGCAAGAGGGTGATAAAATCCTTCCTAGACAACTCACGAGGGTGACATACACTCTTCTCATTATCCAAAGTGATATCAACAAGGCAGAGGAGGACATACAAGCTCTCATTCCGGAAGTTTGTGATAGAGTTCAAGTGCTCCTTGACTGGTGCACTGACATTGTGGAACACAAGTACATGCCTTTTCCCTTACTTACTACAATTGACAATGATGGACAAATTCATCAGAATACTGATGAGGAAGCAAAAAATAGGACATGTGGTGAGGCTAAACGGACTATTAATGGCGTCAAGAAGGAAAACCGATTTGTTAATGCACATGACATCAAGCATGGCGGTCCTCATGCAATGGATAGCACAAGTAGAACAAAACCAAAGTACCCAAGCGATGTTAAGGAAGAAAACAAGCCATCTATCACCATGACTGCTCATGTAGTAGGCCACCTATCAAGTAGTGTTGTTTTATTGCTTAGCTTTTTCTGTTGCAAGATATGAGTCTCATCACATGCATGCTATTTTGGTGAAAATTACAGTAAATGTTAGTCTCCTTTATGTTTATCTATGTATAAACAAAACTATGATTTCCTACAGACATCAAACTAATATTTTTTATAATTAATTGTTTCTCCACGAAAAAGACCTGATATTCTAAGTAAATTATCCAAATAACTTCATCTTATTTATAAATTTTATGTTATCCAAATACCCACAACGCACAAAATTCACCTAGCAAACAAAGAGGATCTATTCCTAAAATTTCAAATCCATAAAGAAAACTAAAAAGTATAATACCATTTGATTTCAAAAAAATGACCAACAAAACCATAAAGGAAACACATAAAGAGACTAGAAGACCAAATAACATTCCAAAAGGGTTGAATATTAGAACAAAGGAAAACCGAGCCTTCACTAGAGGTGAATGGCGAACCAAAACCGTTGTTTGCCCCCCGCCCCCATTATCTTACATTCTATCCTGAATTTGACATACTCGATCTCTATAGTATAAATACTGTTAGAGGGATCTTTGTAGGATTCCAATAAACCAGCCTAGATCCAAATCCTAGGCTCTATCAAGCGTCGAGAGGGATCAAATCTCCCGAGGTGCAAACCTCCTTTAGTGCAATACCTGAGAAGAGGTTTGCACCTCGGGATATTTGATCCCTCTCGGCGCTTGATAGAGCCTAGGATTTGGATCTAGGCTGGTTTCAGTGGTGGGAGGTGACACAAAACTAGAGTATATCCATGTAAGCTTAGTATCTTTAGTTTATGCATGGTTGTTTAGGAGGCCTTGCACATGGTTTTAAAACCATGTGCAAGGCCAAATTTTTGTGGAATGTGCAGAGGGAATATATACATGTAATCTTACTATCTTTAGTTTTCAGTAATTAGAATTAAATTCACTTCCATGTAAGCTTACTATCTTTAGTTTCCAGTAATTAGAATCAAATCCACTCAGGAATTAGAGGGATTCGCCTACCATATCTACAAAACGATTTCTATGATTTTTCG
This sequence comes from Pseudotsuga menziesii, assembly GCA_001517045.1. Classification (NCBI taxonomy): domain Eukaryota; kingdom Viridiplantae; phylum Streptophyta; class Pinopsida; order Pinales; family Pinaceae; genus Pseudotsuga; species Pseudotsuga menziesii. The sequence goes on from LPNX010133385.1 coordinate 258,225, forward strand.
CTGCCATTGTTACATGGTTGAAATTTGATTCCAAATTCTATTGTCAATCTTAGATTTCATATCGATTATCCACTATGTCTATTGAGTGTCATTCACATCACCCTACATTGTTAAAAGTATTTTATTAACATTTCAAATCAATCTACTTTTAAAACAGCGCTCCTGGTGTCTAATTTTTTTATAATTTTAGTTAAAGTAACTTTGAAGACACCTATTAAAGATGTTCAAGGGTTTGAAATAGTGTAAATGTAGGTTGATTCATCAAGGAAAACTTACCACTTCAAATATTATGATAACTCTTTATAAAGAAAAAATTCATTTTTACCATATATTTAGATAAATAATATTAAAACGAGTTTGTAGTATTAAAATAGTTTTTTTTTAATAAATTTCAAATAAAATTATTAATTTCAACAACTCAGTCATTAACTCTTTTTGTAAGTTTTGTAATTCTTCTTACGAGAAAGACTGATTTGAACTTTTTTCAACTTCATTGATACAGTGCCTAAGATCTCTGAATCTTTCTATTACTGCCGATCTAGTAAGTTCTTCAATGAATGAAGAAACCATAATGAATTCAACCCACCGATTCTCTCTTCCTTCATGGTAATCCAACTTATATAATACAGAATGGTGTATCACTAAAATATTTAGTTATTTAAAGTTAAATGTTTTTTTGGGTGAAGTATAATTGATATACAAATCTGACTTTAAAAAAATAAGGGACAATTAACTGGTAAAAAATGATAAAAGCATCTGCCAAAATTTTGAAAGTATTAAACCCTTCTAAACTATCCAGCAAGCTTTGTTAACTGTGTTAAGTGGAAGACAAATTCACAAACTCAGAAGTCATGTCAAATCCCAATTTTTGTTACCTTCAATGAATAACCAAGAACAGTTTTTTTATACTTTGAAAAAAAAATTAATGTCAAATCCCAAATCCTATTTCTATTCATGATATTATCAGAATATTTATTTAGCATTTATATGTAATATATTTATTTACTAAACATTTAATTAGAAAAACCCTAAAATTTTGACGTCAATTTACGATTTTAGGCGTCAGTTTAGACTGACGTCGTCAATACTAAATCGTAAAATACGGGAAAAAACACAAAGTACGTTCCATGGGGCAGGTATGTTAGCCAGGCCTGATTATCTGCTACCTGTACATACAAAGTACATGCAAACCCATTCACACCTCCAAACTTCAGTGTATGTGAACGTCCTTTCGTGACTCATCTTCTCCGCCGAATATGTTTAATTATAAAAAACCAAGAACCGAATGGAATAGAGAGTAGTAGTACCCTATATCCTGATGTCATCTACAAATCATGTAAACCTAAAATTAAATGAATCTGTTCGATTTACGTGGGCACAGACAATAGAGCGCTGCCGCAGGCTTGCTTTAGTGATTCGATCTCTATACTTTATTAGTGCTATAATTTCAAGGCGACTGCTTCTTTGCTTAGTTCCGATAGTTCTATTCAGCTTTATTATATTATTAGTGACTATCACGAGCATCTGGAAGAGTTGATCAAATGCTCATTTGAATATTGCAGCATCAGCAGTTGGAGGAGAATCCAATTTTGGAGATGCCTCACTTAGAAGCAGTGGCTATCCTGTTGGTTGGACCAACACTTAAGAAGTTCAATGACTGGGGTAATGGAGATTTGTATCCATTATATAGGCAATTTAATAAAATCAGTGAATACTATCCTTGGCAAAAATAGAATCACAAATTCAACAGACATCATGTTTCATGCTTTAAACAACTTCTTTTCTCTCTTATATGCACTCTTATGTACATATTTTCTTAACTATGTTGCCAACATTATTTCTACAGATCAGTTTCTCTTTTGTACAGTATTGTACCAACAGGAGCTATTTATTTTTATTTGGGGATTTATTTTTGCCAACCATTGTTAGTCTATTTGTACACTTTTAATCGAAGTATTGGTCCTTTCACTTTCACTAACCCCTGTACACCTATTTTGACACCGTCAGAATAAAAATGTGAATTTGAGGCAGAACCAAAATGTAGAATGAGAACAGACTCTGATATGGACAAATATGAGCTATGCCTGCCTGTATTTCATGAGCAGGTAAGGATAAAGAAAGCCGAAGCCAAGCGCAAGATCAACAATTATTTAAGCCTGTCACACATAAGTCAATGCAAAATGGTGCAGCGTTAAAGCCTTAATATCAACTCTTACCACTATACAATGATATGGGATTTGTCGCCAATCTTCTAAGAACTCTCCAAGACACTATATCTCCTTGCAACTTCACAATTTACACTTTCAAAAAAAGAAAACTTGTAAATTTATAACTTTATATGGATAGTTTTGTGTAAGATTAGGTCACGCACTTCTCGACTTTGTTACCTTAAAGCTCAGGCTCTGCTTCAGGCTCCCTGCGATCGGCAGCAGGAGTCTTCTCACAATCAAGATGTGGGGAGTGGAGATGATATGGTGAGTCGAAAGTGAAACTGGCGATTCTGTTGAAGATTTGAGGCACACCATAGCCACCACAGTGACCGAAGCATTTCGAAGGTGGCAAATTGCTCCTTCATCGATAGAGGCTTTCCGAAGGGATGCTTCTCCATGATCTGTATTTGCTCTAATTGCTTTCACTGCTGTTGCAGTATTTACAAATATTTATACTAGTTACCCAACGACATCTCACATGATTTTGCCGCATATAGCATATTTTATTTTATTTATTTCATTCCATTTCCCACACCTTTATGCCTGGAATCCCTAAGCAGACAGCTGGTCGGCCTGCTACACCTTTATTTCTTCTTTTAATTCATTTCTATGTTTTGCACTGAACGTGGTTAATACACGAACAGGAAGAGTATGCAGACAGCTGGTCGGCCTGCTACACCATCCAAGCATGCCGGAATTAGGGCAGCTGCATTTGTCTTAGGTACCCTTACTCCTTAAATGAGTTCATGCAGCGTTTGAACGTTATTTTTTGCCGACATGTTAGTAACTCACGTGACTAGATCTCTCTCATAATATTCACTTTCACTATTATTTTTTGCCGACATGTCAGTAACTCATGTGACA
>LPNX010133385.1:261486-279476 GCA_001517045.1 Pseudotsuga menziesii
GTGACCAGATATCCCCCATAATATTCACTTTCACTATTATTTTTGGCCGACATGTTAGTAACATTACATCACGTGACAAGATCTCCCCCATAATATTCACTTTCACTATTATTTTTTGCCGACATGTTAGTAACGTTACATCACGTGACAAGATCTCCCCCATAATATTCACTTTCACTATTATTTTTTGCCGACATGTTAGTAACGTTACATCACGTTACATCATGTTACATCACGTGACAAGATCTCCCCCATAATATTCACTTTCACTATTATTTTTTTCCGACATGTTAGTAACGTTACATCACGTGACAAGATCTCCCCCATACTGGGCTGTAGAGCGCCTCTCGGCGCAATAAAAGAAGCACTTTGATTATAAAATCGAAGAATGTTACATTGCATTTTGTATTTTACTGTTTATTATTATTGTTGACAACACTCTATCGGCCATATATATTTATGAAATGATATATATATGTTTTCATCTCAAAGCTAAGATGGGAACTTTTCTGGTGTGATAAAAGACGATATAATTTACATTAAATCCAATGAGAAGACAATTGAGTAGATGTCATAATCTCTGAAAAGAGTAAACAAATAAATAAATAACATAAAAAATAATATATCAAATATTAATAAAATAAAACTATAATTTTTTTAATTTAACTTTTATATCTTGAAATAAAAAATCTTGTTTTAGGTATGTAGCTTTGAACTAAGTATGATCCTGTAATACTGGGGAAGTTGACATTTGTGGAGGTTAAGTCACCATTATTCTCCTTATCTTTTTATAGTAACTTCATACAAATCTTGTGACAACATCTTCAAGATAAAACACAAACTAAAATATAAGTCATTTCAAATGCTCAAAATTACTCCATTGAATATGAAATGAATAATTGTATATGTTATGTGAGTACAACATTGAATTTAAGTTATAAACAGTCAAACTTGGTAAGTTCATACAAATCCGGTGACAGCATATTCTTGGTGAAGAAAAAATTTAAAATTTATTATAAGAAAAATAAGTCATTTGAAATGCTCAAAAATAGTCCATTGCATATGTCTTGTGAGTACATCATTCAATTTAAGTGACAAACATTCAATCCTGGTAACTTTGTACAAATCTGATGACAAAATATCCAAGGTAAAACAAACTAAAATTTATTATAAGAAAAATAAGTCCTTTCAAATTCAAATGCTCAAAAATACTCCCCTGTATATGTTCTATGAGTACATCATTGAATGTAAGCTACAAACAATTAAACTTGGTAAATTCTTTCAAATCTGGTGACAACATCTTCTAGGTGAAAGAAAAAAATATTGTAAGAAACATAAGTCATTTCAAATGCTCAAAGACACTCCATTTTATATGTCCTCTGAGTACATCAACTTGGTAAGTGACTTGAGCATCAAACTTGATAATTGTAAATACTACTTTCCAGTGGAAGTTGGCATCCATATATCCTTGTGAAGTTTCTAGGAGAAACCAAAATTAAAATTTATTGTAAGAAACATAAGTCATTTCAAATGCTCAGAAACACTCCATTTTATATGTTCTGTGAGTACACCATTGAAATTAAGTGACAAACAGTTAGACTTAGTAACTTCTTACAAATCTGGTGACAGCATCTTCAAGATGAAACAAAAATCAAAAATTAAAATTTATGATAAAAAAAAAAGTCATTTCAAATGCTCAAAAATACTCCATCAAACTTGGTAAGTGACTTGAGCATCCAATTTGAGAATTTTAAAGACTGCTTTCCAGTGGAAGTTGGCATCCATACATCCTCCTGAAGTTACAAATCTGCTAACAACATCTTCTAGGTGAAATAAAAATAAAATTTATTGTAAGAAATATAAGTCATTTCAAATGCTCAAAAACACTCCATTATATGTGTTCTGTGACATCATTGAAAATAAGTGACAAACAGTCAGACTTACTAACTTCTTACAAATCTGGTGACAAACTTACTAACTTCTTACAAATCTAGTGGCAAAACTTACTAACTTCTTAAAAATCTGGTGACAAACTTACTAACTTCTTACAAATCTAGTGGCAAAACTTACTAACTTCTTACAAATATGGAGATAACATCTTGAGGATGAAACAAAAATAAAAAATAAAAATTTATGGTAAAAAAACAAGTCAATTCAAATGCTCAAAAATACTCCTTCAAACTTGCTAAGTGAGGAGCATCAAATTTGAGAATTTTAAAGACTGCTTTCTAGTAGAAGTTGGCATCCATATATCCTCCTGAAGTTACAAATCTGGTGACAACATTTTCTAGGTGAAACAAAATAAAAAATTTATTGTAAAAAACATAAGTCATTTCAAATGCTCAAAAACACTCCATTTTATAAGTTCTGTGAGTACATTATTGAAATTAAGTAACAAACAGTCAGACTTACTAACTTCTTACAAATATGGTGACAAACATACTAACTTCTTACAAATCTGGTGACAACATCTTCAGGATGAAACAAAAATAAAAAATTAAAATTTATGGTAAAAAAAACAAGTCATTTCAAATGCCCAAAAATAATCCATCAAACTTGGTAACTGAGGAGCATCAAATTTGAGAATTTTAAAGACTACTTTCTTGTAAAAGTTGGCATCCATATATCCTCCTGAAGTTACAAATCTGATGACAACATCTTTTAGGTGAAACAAAATTAAAAGTTTATTGTAAGACACATAAGTCATTTTAAATGCTAAAAAACAGTCCATTTTATATGTTTTGTGAATACATCATTGAAAATAAGTGACAAACAGTCAAACTTATTAACTTCTTACAAATCTGATGACAGCATCTTCATGATGAACCAAAAATAAAAAAACAAAAATTTATGATAAAAAAGCCAATAATTTAAAATACTCTAAAATACTTCAACAAACTTGATAACTAACTTGAGCATCAAATCTGAGAATTTTAAAAACTGCTTTCCAGTGAAAGTTGGCATCCATATATCCTCCTCCTGGACAACCAGTTTCCATTGCCCATTCCCTTGTTCCCGGATTATAATGTATCATATTCTGGCTGCCCCTCAACATAAGCCAAATGTTGTCAACCCCATCAACAACTACAAGAAAATCTGTTCCCTCTGAGGTTTTGATCATATTTTCGATGGACACAGCTGTGATGATGTCAGGGGCACTCCACTCCCGTCTGTGTTCATTGAATTTCCACAAGCCTATATTCCCATGGCAAACTATGGGGAGTCGCCCATAAATCTGGTTTCCATTGTCATTTCGCTTCATCCTTCCCACCCATACAACTTCTGAATTGTCTGGGTCTGAAAGAAGAGGAACCACAGTGGGCAAAGCTACATTATCATAACACGTTTCACCGGAACGATTTTCCAATTCAATCGTTGTTGGGGTATTTACATGGGTACATAGTGGAACAAATGCATGGTCGGCATGTTGATAAACACTAGCAGGACCACTGGTGAAACAATGGAAAAATCCACAGGTAGCTGAGAAACAAGTAATACGTCCAGTACGATTACTATAACTCCATAGAGGTGATGGGAAATTACTGGAGCTGACGGGATGGTTATTGGGAAAGGGCAGAGCCTTGAATAATGGTTTTATTGTCCATAGCTCAGTCCAGGATGTATATAGAGCAAGGTGCACACAATCTGAATCATGCCCTCGCCGCGGGAAATTGCCAAAGAAACAAATAACATAACGTCCCTTGTTGCTCTCTATAGCTTGCATCTCTGCAGTTCCATGGACAATGAAGGAGCGCAGAACTTTAACGCGACTGCGCGTGTGTGGAGAAATATCTGGCAAAGTCTTGAACTGTGCCGTGAGAGGATTGACTACATGTAAAGTCAAGTCAGATCGAGCAACCAAGAACAATCCATCACAACCTGCTTTGATCCCTAGAGTTCTCATGCCCAGATTATCCCAGTCACAAGGGACCTTCAATAGAAACCAAGTCTTTGAGATAACGCTAAAAACCCAAAAGTCTAAGTTATAGTTGTTAATCACAATGCAATGCTCGGTACTGGTATACTTACCCTGGAAATATCTCGAAGAATAAACGGAATCCCAGTGACAATATACTGATCGAGCGGCTAGCAGATCATGCAGAGGAAGTCTGAAGAAGATATTCTGCAAAACTTGAGCAGAAAGATGAATAACCGGGCAATCGTTTTGATTACTTTCTCCTGATGTACCTTTGTAAATCATTTTGTTGCAGCAGTAATAACGATCATACCCTTGAATCAGAAGATCAATGGGAAACATTTCGGCGAACCGAATGACTGCTTCTCTCCATTCAGAGGTGAAGACGGAAACTACTTTCGGATTTCCTGCAATTTTGCTACTAAACTTCCTCTTTCTTCCCCGTTCTCCATCTTTATCTCTTTGTTGAATATCAAGCTTCTCCAAAATATAATCTTCTATCAATAGAAAAACTGCGTCCACTTGAGAAGCACTGACCTTTGCTCTCATGAGGCTCTCCATATTATGATCAGCAATTTTTTCTTCTACACAAGGCAAATACGGAAACCTAAAATAAACCATTTATATAGACTGATGTGAGGACTTACACAACAACAAACCATTTATATAGAGTGATGTGAGGATATACACAACAACAACATAGTAATAAATGTGATACAGGTTGGGATATGCATAGTGGAGTGGTCTAAAAATTGACTTTTCCGGTGTGGACACACGGCAATCCTTATTTATTGGACAGACTTTTCTTCAGGAGGGGAGCCTGTCAAATGGGCACCATATCCCATTTGACAGGCTCCCCTCCCGCGGGAAAGTCTGTCCAGTATATAAGGCCCTCCGTGGACACGCTAATCCATTTGACAGGCTCCCCTCTGTCCAGTATATAAGGCCCTCCGTGGACACACTAAAGAAAATCCTATTGTATTTGAGCATTTGAAATGACTTTTTTTTTTATCATAAATTTTAATTTTTTTGTTTTTGTTTCATCACGAGATGTTGTCACTAGATTTGTAAGAAGTTAGTAAGTTTGACTCTTTGTCACTTAATTTCAATGATGTACTCAAGGAACATATAAAATGGAGTGTGTTTTAGCATAAGGTGTACATATACTACCTCCTTTGAATTTGGATATTTTATTTCAAGATTCGGAAGGAATTTTGTTTTTTACCATGAAATTGTTTTGGGGTATTTTGTTCCATTTTAATTTTTTTTTTATTTTTTATTTTGGATATTTTATTTCAAAATTTCAAAGGAATTTTGTTTTTGACCATGAAACTCTTTTGGGGGATTTTGGTCCATTTTAAATTTTTTATTTTGGATATATTATTTCAAAATTAAAAAAGAATTTTATTTCTTACCATGAAACTGTTTTTGGGGGATTTTGGTCCATTTTAAGATGACTTGAATTACACAGTTATCATATATGTATATGTGTGTCTATGTGTGCGGGGGGCATTAATATTAAGTTTAAATAATTTTTGAAATGGTTTTATTGTTGAATATTACTATGTAGCACACCTTTAAATAAAAAAGAATAATATATGATTAAAAATATTTTGGGGGTGTAAATTGAGTATATGGGTTTTCACTTGTTGTTGAGGCCAAGTCAATTGTTGCATAGTCAAAGTCTTCTCCCAAGGAGAAAGTGTCACAAACCTAGATTTGAACTGTGGTGTATATATTGGATTTGACATCCATCATAAGCTAAATGGGAATTATCTTACTGAGATAAAGATTAGTTGAGATTGGAAATATTTCTATGGTCTTGAAAATAATTCTAGATAAGTTGATTTCTTGATTTTTGTAAAAATCAAATTTTGTCTTACCACTTGTTATCCAACCATTTTGTATAGTTAGAAGTCTATAGCATTTTTAAGAAGCCTTAGAGGAAAATGAAGAAAATACAAAATTGCTTTACAACACACAATCTTAGAATTGAAAGCAATACATCCTATTGTATTATTTTTTTAAAGACGAACTTCTAATTTGTGGAGAGTAAGGCTAAGATAAGGTACCTATAGTCCAATTATAATCTTGATAACATGAAGAAAAAGAGGTTTCCTATATCATATTCAAGAACTATTCAAAATCATGTAAGGCTAAAGAGAGGGTGGACTCAAGATCATACTTCTTGCAACCAATTGTGGGGGATCATAGATGAGGATGCCCTTCATAGTATAAACTTTATTAATAGTATTGTAACAGTTAAGTCTAAAGAATTTAGCTTCAGTGCAACATTAATTGAGAATATGAAAATATTAGTTTACTATAAAGTGTCCATTAAATCTAAGGTTAGAAGATCAAAGTTATCTAACGATCAATTTTTCTAGTTTCAAGAAGGAAATAAATACAAAAAAATTAACAATAAACCCCTATGAAATTCATTGTGAAACTAGGATTTAGACAAGACCTATATCACCATTGGAAGAAAGAAATTGCAAAGTTTGCAATACTAATAAGGTAGAATATGAAACATGTTAATCTGTAAAAGCTAAAATGAGCTGAACCTCCTGCAATAAACAATGAATGATATAACAGAAATAGCAGAGCACATAAGAGATTTTATTGATCGCATGCCACTTCGAGGGGGCAACCTCCTTTGAGAAAGCTCAATACAAATAACTCTTGGATACCTTCATTGGCCTCAACACTCACTTATATACTAAGTCTAATCTAGTAAACTATTACTCCCCATGAATGTGGGATAATACAACATACTAACTGTAGGAATTAACAACTATTACTCCCTATGAATGTGGGATAATACAACATACTAACTAAATGACTTACAAAGCATATCCGTCCAACAAAATATACTAATGAAATAAAGAGGAGGGTTGACACAGGTTCTTAACATCCCCTCCCTCTTAGAAAAACTTTGTTTTAAAAGGTTTAGATGTGGAAAATGTTGCTAAATATGAAGGAGTGGTTCTCATGTACCATCCTCTTATTGCATACCATTCCACTAAATTAAGACCTCTATGATGGACTCAAAGCAAAACCGATGAGTGTGCTTATTGAGGATGGCCTCCGACTCCAAAATGATGGATCCTTCATTATCCAGTTCAGGTATTTTTTTTAATGTGATTTATTACCTTTCCTTGAATCTAATAAGTCCACTACACCCCTTTGGGAAAGGATAAATCTAGGGACTTATTCCAGCAACACGAAGGAAAGGTAGAAGAAACTGTCGACATCAATACTTATGATAATTACCATCACCACCATATTGATAATCATCATAATCATGATCACCACCATCTTGATCATCATCATCATCATAATAATAATTTTGATCATCATCATCATCATCATAATTTTGATCATCATCATCATCATAAGCATTGTCATTGCCATCGTCAATGATCATCATCATCATCATAAACAACACCACTCTAATGAGGATGACCATGATGATGATGATTTCTATTATTCCAATGAGTATGAACATCAAGATGATGATGGTTGTGATTATTCTAATGAGGATTACCATGATGATGATGAGTGCTATTATTCTAATGAGTATGAACATCATGCTCATAATGATGAAGATGATAAAATTGACGACGACGACGATGATGATGATAACATTGATGATGCTGATGATTATAATATTGATGATGATGAGGATGAGATTGATTATGATGTCGATGATGACAATGATAAAGATGGCAATGATGCTGGTGATTATGATGATGATGATGATGATGATTATACCATTGATGATCATAAAGATGAATATGATGATGGTTGTGATTATTCTAATGAGGATGACCATGATGATGATGATTTCTATTCTTGTAATGAGTATGAACATTATGATGATGATGATGATGATTATAACATTGACGATATTGATGAGGTTGAGGATAAGGATTAGGTTGATTATGAAGAATACATTCGAATCCCCATCATTGAAGAATAAGTCTCCTTTCATCAATTGTTCTCCAGTCTACCTTCAATGGTTGATTGTTAACGTGAATTGCTCATTTCCGGAAATCATGTGCATACTTCTCCTAAAGATGGTGTGGAATATGCTTAGATTTTTGGATGTTTTGAAGGATGCATAAAAGTGTGAGAGAGTTGAAAATGCACTCAGTTATTTTGATATGATTCCTTCTATCTATTCCTACATGTTGAATAGGACATTGCTTCACAATTCTACCAAAGATGGAGACACTACCAAAGTATTGCCACACTCTAAACTATTATTTCTCACTCTTGGACCTATTAGAACATGTTTTAGATATGATTTCAGATCATATTTCATGTACACATATATTTTGGAATTTTTGTTAGTCATTATTAGAGCTGCTACAACCTTTTATGGTTCAAAGTTTCAAGACAATTCAAATTTTCTTGGATATGATTTCACTTTCCATAGTTAAAATTTGTTGGCTCAAGCATCAGAAGTATCATTTGGACCTGATATTAGTTTGATTTTCAACTCTATTAAGTATCCAATTCTTCTCTTACATCAGCGTTTTGGATTTGTTCTACATGAATACATTGTTCATCATGTAGCTGCCTATGTTACTGAGCTAGTTGAGCAGATTTATTTTCCTCCAAAGAAGATGATACCTCAAGAAATCTGATCAAATTCACTCTTACTCGAGTTTGGTGTAGTAGAAACAATTTTTTGGTGTAGTAGAAACAATTTTTTGTTTACCTTAGATGTCCATTTTTTGAGGGAGGTTTTTGTTACCAAGAGGTCATCCTTATTTCCTCAAGTTTACATGGACGAATAATGTAAAGGGTGACCATAGGACTAATTTCTTGGTCCCTAATATTTGAGTCAATCACATAAAATCAGGATTTAAGTGTGGTTTTTTATTATTAAAACCCCACCTATAGAATTAGTATATGATTATTAATCATTTTGATTAAATTCCTAGGTGCTAGACTATGTAGTTAGACACCTTTAGCCACCTTCAACCCACACTTTCCATGATTACCCTATGGAGCACATTTAGGATGATATTAGATAAGATTTTGTCTATTTTCTTAACCATCCATTTTAGTAATAGCACACTTCCTACTTTTACAACTTTTGTCCATGTTTTTTTACTTTTCAATGGATTAGGATAAAGCTACTCACATGGAAATTGCCCTATTTTGAGGCCAAGCCATCCTCCATGATTTTCTCTCCAAAATCCATGATTAGAATTATTTTCCATCACTCATTAGCTGATCATATTGATTTATCTAATTCATGAGGTACTTGATAGGTTAGGAAAGTGTTTTATGACACCTTGGGGTTTTTTTTCCTTAAAGTAAGCTTGCTTTATGATCAATTCATTTTTCCTCTATGAGGATATATTATTTAATTAACATTATCATTATTTAATGAATAATATAGAGATGATAGAGTTTCATGTATCTGAGTTTTTATCTCATATGAGTTATGATTATTCTTCACCTTTTATGTTAGATATTTGTTGCAATTCTTTGTGAGGTTAATTGAGTGCTAGATCCTTAGACTGTATATGAAATTCTTGCTGCCATCAAGGCTATAGAAATTTCATAATTCATACACCTTGAAGTACTTTGACAATCCCAACAACCATTCTTCAACTTTCTCACCGGATTCAAACTCAACATAAAAAGTTGGTGATTTGATTTTCTTAAACTCAGCTTGCAATCCTCCACTAATAGAAGATTTATGCTTCTTTCCCCTAGGAGAGGATCACGAGGTTTCAAAAGAGATACTAATGTAATGAGGTTTGAGTTTAGATGACGAACTAGAATCTGACATACACTTAGCTGCATTTTCATAATCTAGACTCTAGTTCTTTCCTCATTGTAAGGACATTTTATCAAATTACTAGATGTATGAGTAGGTTGCTAGTTATTTTAAATTTTAGACAAGGTTTGTAATAGAGAATCATTTAAATATCATGTTTCTTCTTTCTTCTTTATATTTTCATCTTTAAAACTCTGTAATTCAACCTTTAAGCTCGACACGGTTCTCAACATTTATGAGGGAGTAATAACTTTTAAAATTCCATTCAACTCCACCCACAACTCTTCCTCACAAGGAAGTGAGTTAAGGTTCCCTTATTGACTAGAAGTTATTTTAACAGTCATTTTTATTTAAATTATTCTCATTGTCTTGGGTTTTTTAACTGATCAATAAGCTCTTCCTGCTGAGCTAAGGCCTCCCAAGTCCTCTAAAATTCAATTATGTTTCTTGATGTGGTAATTTCCAAGTTAAATAATTGAGAAGAAATTGAATTCTAATCGTAGATCATTTGGAAAATCTGGTTGTTTCTTGCTTGGAAGCATCATTTACTTTTCAATCTACAATATGATGTAAATCTAAGCTCAATAAGCTGAAACATGTTGTAAATATACTCTAATACCATTTTTAATGTCTCCAAAAATATCACACTTAAATTTATCTTTTTTTTTTAAATGTCTCTATATGATGTTAAATTCTTAATTGCTACAGAGTAAGATATGCATGACATAATGCATATATGATTCTTATATGATCTTTCTCATTGCGTTAGAGTACTTTTGACTAATCATAAATTCATATCAAGCTATTTTATTACAGTGTCATTATCAACCTTATTCGAGGATTAATTTATTTTAAGTTTTCCATATACAATATTATTACCCAACAAGATTAGAGCAATTGGTAATGAATACTTTGAATAATAAGTTGTAAATGAAATATCGTGAGTTAAAACCCTGATAAATACTTTCTTTAAAAAAACCCACACACAAACAATGTTATTATTAAAATAACAACATCCAAACTTTATAAATACCAATTACTATATGGATATACAGTCCATTTGTTACATAGTCAAGTGACCTACAAGCCGTGGACTTAGCATATGTTAAATGTTTGTATTAAACAATGGCAAGGTGTTCGAATACAAATCTATCATACCCCTCCCATGCAACAATACTAACACTGAACCCATGCATGTGTAAATAAAGGCCTTATAAATTAACATGGTGGTGGGGATCTCCCCTAGGGACTTCACTTATTCTTTCATTGGTGAACACTTGAAACGTGAATGCACACTATTATGATACTGGGTCATCCATACTCCCTCTCTTATTCCAAGTGATGCATTAGCTATGAAAGGGAGGGATGGAATATTGCGTATTAGGTTAATGTGTGGGGGCATTCATGGTCGATGGCATCCAAATTGAATTTGTACTCTCTGCATTAAAATCATAGTATGTTACCTTGTTTTTCCAGTCTCGGGGTTATGTTGATAGGATTCCAATCCATTTCTACATTTGTATGGTTGTGGAGATCCTCTTCCCTTCTCCGTGGAGACTTGGAGGTTGGTTCCTAATCCCCTTCTTTCAGACGTTAAGCTTTTGCTTATTTCATGCTAGGGTGAAGCCTTGGGTTTTAATCCCATGAGGATTTAGACATTTTATTGGTCATTGTTATAGTCTTCTCATTCTAGAGCAATTCTAAGAAAAAAAATTGTATTATTTGGATATATATTATTGCTTAGTTGTTTATGAATGCATTATTGGTAACAGTTTAATACTAAATTGGTTTATAAAATAACAATGTTGACTGTAATAGAAATACTTGTTTTACTTTTTTTTAATATGTACTTCTATTTTTTACAATGTGAAGATTAACACTAAGAAATTAAAAAAAAAACTTAAATAATTAAAATATATATATATAACATCAATAAATATTGGTATACAAAATAAATACCTATTTAAATATTATATACCCATCCCCTTTATGAGTTTAAGAACATTATTTGTCTATGAATCCTATTTGAATTATTTGTTTACTAATCCTATGTGACATAAAAATTGTTTTAATCCTATTTGAATTATGAGAAGGGACTGACATTATTAAAACAATTTATTTCTAACTGTAATGGCTAGAACCTTGTTATTCTTCCATCCTATATTGTTTAAACAATAATATTTCATAAAAGACTTAAGGAAAATAATAGAACTGTTGTTTAACCATTTAGAAATCATCATTGGTCATTGTAATAACTGATAAATATAAATGAGCACATTTAAAACTCCTTAAAAAAAACTAGAACAAAGGTAAGAAAACATATCAACTGAATGCATCCAACTCATTAGGGAACTTCCACTTTCCTTTGAACCCTAGATTGCCACTTTATTCAATGAATCACCCCTGGGCTGAGCCAAAGGATAGTTACATAGGGATTGTTATCTATAACACTTACTATTATAGAGTAGTCACAAGGTTTTTTACCAACTCTGTGGATTTCCTTATAAAATCATAACCCCAACACAGTTGGACAGATAATATTAGTTTTCATTGTTAATGATCTCTTAATTAAATGCAATTGAACCCTCCAATATCTAGGAACCATTACCCCTTGTAATGTTCTCTCTTAGGAACATTCATTTTTAAGAGATGGATTTCGTTCATATTTTGGTTGCTCACTCTTAGATACTAAAAATATGTGTTTTTCCTTCTCTTCTCTTCTTTTTGTTCTAGTTTTCTTTTCAATAAGTAGTTAGGATTTCATTTGAGTTTTTTCCATATTTTATTTATTTTTAATATGTTAATATCTATTTATCCTCACATTGTTACGTTTCTGCTTTGACTCTTTTATGCATTATTACAAAGTAATTTCCCCTCATAGTATGCTTGTCCCCACTTCATAACATGGATGTTCCCTAACAAGTTAGAAATATTAAGTAGATAAAATAATATAAATGATCATATCATTAATTATATTTAATGCTCTAGAGTTTCCAACTCAACATCAAATTAAATTCGTCTCAGTCTATTCACCCTTGATAGTCCAGAGTGTTGGAACAACATCCTATCTAGACATTAGGTCTCTATATCAGTAAATCAATTTCCTAAATGTTTAGTACCTTTTTCCATATGTTTTTGGCTACCTAATGCTTATCATTATAAGTGTCTTGGACCTTAGCTGTCCATATTTGACCATCATAAACTATAGATGCACCCTCATCCTGCTTTTACTATGCTTTTATGAGCTAGTAGTGCCCATTCTTCTTTTATCCATATTTTTCTAAGTTATAGCATCATTTTATGCTTTTCACTTAGATTAGGATTAGCAAGGTGCACTAGGATGTAGTTGGGAGTGTTTTCCAGATGTTTCCTTACACCACTTCTATGAATTTCTCTTAAAATACACCCAATCCTTGTTTTATAGTCACTGATATGCAATCTAATCCCACTTAACTAATTTGTGACCTCTAATCTAAATTTGGGATGAATACTTTCCAAATGGGGGGCAGGGGGGAAGGGGGAGGGTTGTCTAATTTTAATCCTACCACATGTGAGCTATTTGAATTTCCTCTTTAGAATTCGTTTTTATCTCTTGAGAGTGTATTAATATTTTAAACATATCATTGTTCATTATTGTAATGGAAACTATCCAATTGATTTTTATCTCATATGTGTTCTACTTAATATTTCTTTCCAATTTCTTCTATATTCTTTGTAACTATAGAAATCCTTAGTGAAATATTTATTTCCAATCTAGTTCAACTTGTGCAAAATATTACATAGTATCAAAGATCTAGAATGATGATCTTATATTCTTCCAATAGTTCAATCGAAGAAATGGAGTTACCACATCAATTCTACGGAAATTTCCTTGAAGTCATTAGATTTATCCTTCAGATTCTACCCATGTGTGATGCACTCACAAATGTTCCCATTGTTGAAGTAATGAGATCACATTTCTTCTAATCAAATTTCCAAGTTCGTATTTCTCTATTTACATGCATCTCCAATAGCTTCATGGATTTGAAAGAATTTCCTCTCCTATCTCAATTCAACTATTCTAAGTGGAAGCCAAATATAAGCACATATATTAAGACACAATGTCTCTATGATGTGTTTATTGGTGTTGTAAATGAGTCCTCTTATGAAGAGAAGTATGACTCAATAAATGATTGTGATAGATCATTCAGAACTATGTGTCGAGCAATGTCTCATAAGATGCATTACCTCATTGATTTTGTTGTGTATCCATTCGATCTTTGGAGAAATATGAATAGATATTTTTGTGTGAAAAAAGAAGTTGATGTATGGAGTGAATCCAAAACCTTATCAAGTGTTCTTCCTCCTAATGTTATAGCCTCATGCATTTTTCAAGAAGATGTTCTTGAAGAAGAAGATGATGAAGAATCTTCAACCTTTGATCTAGCTTGAATTGGTGTGAGTCTCCTTGAAGAGGATCCTTGTTCCTTTTTTTCTTCCTCTATTTGCTAAGACATTTGATTCAATACTACTACTATTGTTGAAGATATTTCCATTTATTCATTGTTCTCAGAACCTTCAAGTTTCGAATTTGAGGATGTTATGACAGTCATTTCTCATTCACCTTCTGTGAATGATCCACGAGGGTGTCACTTATTTACCAATATCCTATCACGTTAGTTCATATTGTGGGTTTTAAAATTATTAAAAATTGAACCAATATATTGCAGGTATTGGGGGATGAGGGGTTTAAGGTGGGGGTGGGTAGGGTGGTTTATAAGGATTGGGGTATAAAAAGGGGTGGGGAGGAGGTTTTAAGTATTGGGAGAGGGTTTCAACAAAAAGAGTTTGGGTCAATATCTATGGAAATTAAGGGTATTCTTTAATATCCCACGATCGCACGTGCTATGTGAGATGTTCACTGAGTGAAGTCTTCGTGGAATGATCACAGTGTGCAACATGGTGATCTATTAGATGTTATCGAAATCAGATCAAATTCTAAAAGTAATGCATTCACTCTCCTTGATCACATGCTTCCTGTCGATTCATGCAATATGATTGAAGATGCAGAACATGGTGCATTTTACATCACTATGACACACTTGGGACACTTGTCTCACTTTCTTTGTGTTGATATAACCTTTGGTTTGAAGTTCCAAGATCATCAAGTATGTTTTGGACCTGACACCTTAGTTGGTTCAAAGTTCAAGTTTGAACATCACATTCAATTACTCTCCTATCAGAAGATCTCAGTTGCTCTACATAGATTCAGCTTCCATCATGCAGTCGTCTAAGTCCATGATCGAGTTGAGTATATTTTTCTTCTTCCCGGGAATAATATTCCTCCAAACATAATCATTTAGTGTGGAGAGAATTTATGGTTTTCCTTTTCATGTCCATTTTTTAAGGAAGAATTTTCCCCATGTGGTTTTTCCTTTTTCCCTAGTTTATATGGATGAATAATGTAAAGTATGACCATATCCCTAATTGATTGGGCCCTAATTTTAAGATTTAAACTCACACAATATAGGATTAAGTGGGGGGGGGGGGGGGGGGGGGGTTGTTAGGTCCTTATATCATTAAATTGATTTCCTAAGTGTTTAATACCTTGTTCCATATGTTTTTGGCTACCTAGTGCTTAGTCTAAGTGTATTGGACCTTAGTTGTACATATTTGACCATCATAGACTATAAATGTGCCCTCATCCTACTTGGGATATTACACAATACTAGGAACAATTTTCCTTTTTATTCAACCCTTATTACTAAAGTTCATTACCAAGTTCTCATTATTCGAATGGGAATGTGAGATCTATGAATCATACACCATATAATTTCTACTTTTCCTCATCTGATTATATTAAAGGATTTATTTATTTTAGTAGACTTATTCTTATTTAGGAATATTCAACTCTATTAAAATACTTGTTTATACACACTTGTATTTCTCTGTTGTAAAGGTTCCTCATTATTTTTTAATACCACAACACCAAGGTAAATTATATATACTCAATTATGTGTTATAGGCTTATTGGAATATACAATCCTTAGCATATTGATATGATCCCAATATCCATTTTCAAACTATACATAGTCTTCCACACCAACACCTTCTACAATGAATGAGTTCAAATATATATTTTTAATGGTTATTTAAAGGAAAGAAAAAATTAATTAAAGAGATCAAAACTCAATTGTTGAAATTATATATATATTCTTTACAATTTAACCTAAACCTTTTCTCTAAGTCGTCGTGGATCATTCTACAATATTTATGTAAAAATCAATATTTAGTATATGTAAGATCTATGTTGAGCCCATAAAAAAAACTATTAAGTACACAATTTTTTCCTAATATTTATATAAATGATATTCAATACCATTTCTTAATTCAAATGTCCTCAATTTCAATTTTTATAATTATTAGCATTAGATAAGAGTCTCTTTAGTTGTTTCTAATTTAGTTTTTGTAGATTTTTAATCTGACCTTTTAGTATTTATTGGACCATTTCCTTTTAAGGAATTTATGCCCAAATCTAAAATTTATGCGTGTATGAATTGTCGCCTCAAATATTTATTAATTCGTAAAGGCATTGTCTAGTATAATTTTATAAAGAGGACATTAAATAGTTAATTTATATTTAAATAATTTACACATAAGAAGAGGGATCTATGTTGACTTATTTGTACACCCATACTCTATAACGAATGAGCTTTAAATAAAAACAACATTATTTTGGATTTATTTTTACCCATACAATAGCAAGTCTCTGAGATATATATCTATAAATATACGAATTCGTAATTAACATAGTTATAATAATATGTACATTAAGAACAAAACTTGCTTGATCAATGGTGTTCACTATTGCCACTCAGGATTCTTATTACTATAATGAAGGCACCCCCAGTCAACATTCAATATCCTATCTGATTCACAATATGGTATGAATGTGGTGACAACTATCCCACTGCTATCCCACTGCATTACTTGGAATGACTTTGTTGCTTTTTGTTATTCCACTATTTTTTCTTTGGTTGTTGTAGACCACTTGCATACGGAAAATGAAATCACATGTGTAGATAACCTTTCCTTGATTTATCACTCCCATGTTTAATTTCTATTATACCAGTCCTCACACACACACACTTTGGTCGACCTCATGGGTAACTTTAGAAAGAAAAGTTTACTTTTTATACCACAAACTATGAAATCCTACAATTTGCATAAGATTGTTCTATATTATTACACTCATTTTTTATCTATATACATTTAAATTCTCCTTATCTAAATTTTAAATATTCCAAAGGATATCATAAATATACATTTGACAATTTATGTAGAAAATAGTCTATATGAGCAATTAAAGATTATTTTCCAAGTAGATGGTAAGTAAATTTCTAGATTATTATTTTAATTTCCCAATCATGAAGCATTAAAATATGGCCCCTATATGCATAAATACCTAAACATTTTATAATTGAGCGTGTTAAACTAGACCATTATTGTTTGTGTAAGTATTTTATGCATGTATAGCCTAATTTTCCATTTCTTTTACTTGGAAAATAACATATTGAATTATAAATAATACTATGAGTATTTTAACTATATTAGTTCTTTATCAATAGTTAACCCTCAAAAATAAATAACAATATTTATTTTCCTTTATTCTCGTATTTATGGTAATAAAAGACAGTTTTCTGAAATTTAGATCTTACATTATATCTTCACAAAATTTACATATGCACACAAGGAACCTAGCCATCCCAGAAGGATATGATCAGGTAAAGAGTCAAAAAATACTATTGATATCCTCCAAAGAACTTCCAAACTTCAACTAATAGGTCCCATACAAAAATAATTATATATTTGTTGGGAAAGAGATCAAGTGTGTAAGGTGCAACAAAGAAGACATTGACAAGTGGAAAGTTCAACTACATGAGAGAAAGATACTGAAAAGTGTGGTCAACTTGGTCCCACTAGTTAGAATTTTTGGTACAAATTAGTTAGAGAATCGGACCATGTGGACCGTTTTGTAAAGGATTAAGCATATAATTAGAATTAGGAGTAGGGTCTATGAATAATCTTCGATGGTATCATTGGAGGACAGTTTTGTTTGTATGTGATTAGCTGATCTGCGGATAAATATGTAGAAATTTAGGCCTGCAATAGATTGAATACACTCACAACAATTGACAATTGATCATGCAAAATTATCAACAATGGAGACTGAATATGGAGCTGTAACACTAAATTGTATTAACTGAGTGTACAATAGCCAACCCTGTAATAACA
>LPNX010133385.1:279998-298512 GCA_001517045.1 Pseudotsuga menziesii
GGCACCTAGGAGGCCAGGAATAAAGCAGATTTGATTCCCAGGACTTTCCAAAGCGCTCCATGATTCAATAATGGCAAGTTTGACCTCTATGGATAGGCAATTAGCTACTTGCACATGGTGGGACTCATGGACTAGGCAAATAAGACAAAATAAATGAAATAATGTCTAAGTGGGTAAATACTATGGGTTGATTATTCTAACAAAATATGTTTTGGTATGAGGATTTTGACCAAGGTATGTTTTATGATATTTGAAGCTAATATAAGATTAATGATTGATGATGGAATTCCTATCTCTTTCTATTGAATATGCGATGGTGTAATCTATGATATTTTCCATGTCTAATGATGTGACACCTGGCTATTTTTATTTGGTTAATATTTGTTTATGTCTTTGTTATGTTGATTTGAATCATGTTGATGTGATGTCTAATGTTAATGATGATAAGTAAATGTTGTAATTCATGCTCTTAAACCCTATATCTTTGAATGAAACTGTGATAGAATAATAAGGCACAATGATCAATTCCTCTTCCTTCTGCAGAAATGGGGTTCTTGCATCTCTCTATCAAGCATATTGGGTGAGACTACATATTCTTTGCAGGTGTTGTTGGATAGGGTAAAACCTATCCGAGTTAGTGCTTAGGGAGATTGCATCGAAGAGTGTCAACAGATTTGTAGGTGAACCCATGTCGAATGAGTTGTGTTAACAAATGGTTCTATTCACCCAAGACCATAATGTGGGGAAGAAGAGGACATGTTGTGGCATTCGACAAAATCGGAGGTCCATGCCTCATTCGATCAAAGGATCTGAGAATTTGCAGCAGAAGAAAAACAGAACTCCAGATTGTTCCTAGAAGAGTGGTTGGGAAGATGTCTTTACTCTAGTAGTCACAAAATTTCCTTTGTTGAATTCCCAATAATATTGTATGAGTGGTTGGCACAACTAACATTCCAGAAGATGAATTTCCAAGTAGGTGAACCTGATTAGTTGACTCTTGAACTAATTCAGTAGTTGTGAAGGGTAAACAACAAGGCTTTAAGAGCTATCGAGGTGTGGGTAGACAACATTTTGGAAGGATATATCTTTGAGTTTGTTGTAGACATGGTCGATTCATACTATGATGTAGAGAGGGATTTATTTAAGGGAACACAAGGGATATTTATGATGTCTTTGCAACTATGGATTAAGATTCTCATTTGTGAAAAAGGAATATTGAAGATGAACTCTGACGATTAAAATATGGTGTGCAGAGTTTGTTGGTACTGCGAAGATGAGGGTTGGATGAAATGATACAAGGTATATGGATGGGAGTTACGACAAGGTTGTGAGGGAAAGTGAGGAAGAGTGTGGTCTCCTATGAAGTGGGGTGAGGTTTTGGAAAGAGAAGAGGAGGAGGGCTAAGGAGATTCCTAGTGCGAATGCAATAAGAACCTTTGGAAAGGGACCATAAGGTATTAAGCGACCCTATAGTGACGAAGGAAATGGATAGGCTACACCTAATCCCTAGGAAGGATCGACCCAAAGCAACAACATGCCTACACCTTTGTGCATTGTGCAAGAAACACTAACTCATCGCAAGGTTGTCATGTGTGTCAACACAGTAGTAACAGTAGTGGATCAACGAATATTAGCAGAAGACCCAGAATAGCAGATGATGATGTGAAGCTACCCTTGTTCCAGGGTAATGGGACTGAATATCCCAAGCAGTATTGGTTTCTATGTGAAGTAGTATGGACTATAAAGCAAGTGCAATATGAAGACATCAATAAAGGACAATTAGCGAATACCTTCCAAGACCGAGCGTTGGATTGGTAAATGAATTTTGTACAAGTGTCTATGGGGCATCAAAAGAAGACCTTTCGCAGATCAAGACTCGATTAATTGAGGAGTTCAAAAATCGCAAATCTAAGTCCCAATATATTACTGATTTGAAGGAATTAAAGCAATATACGAGTTAATCTATATGGTATTTTGATCAGCAGTTCAAAATGCTAATGGATAAGGTCATTTTTGGAATGAGTGATGTACAACATAAGGAATGGTTTATCACATCATTGGTCCCACACATCTATGTGCCATTAATGTAGTAGAATATTACGTCCCAGACTGAAGCTCTAGATATTGCAATGAAGTTGGAAGATTCACAAGTCGATGAAACAAGGGTTGGAATGAACCAGATCGACTTGCAATTAGCCAACTTTACTATTCAGTTACAAGATATAAAGAATGGATGAGACATTTGAGAAGAAGTATGGTGCACCAGGTGTCGAACAAAATGGCATCATAAGTACCAACGTCTAGACTTCCACAAGTATCTGCATGTTGGAGATCCGAATCCCCTAAGCCAAGGAGGGCTTCCATGGTGTTGGATTTTTTAGACCAAAGGGAATCATTCAGAGGAATGGATATATCTTCAAAAGGTTGTTTCAAAGCCAAAATACTTGTTTTGTACCTTTTGTTGATAAGTTTTCCATGAAGAAAAATATTGCAAGGCATAGGACTTCCTCCAGGAAAGGACCATGGATACATACTTCATGAAGGGAGAGGAGCAGCAACCAATAGAAATACTGCTACCAAAGCCAAAATATAACCCATAGCCACTATAGTTCGCTCGGAAACAACCAAAGTATAACCACATGTAGCAGAATCCACAGTGTACATAGTTGCAGTATTCTCAACCACAGTATGCTCAACCACTGCTTGATAAACAACAACAGTTTAACCAACCATAGCATCATCCACATGGAGGATTCTGTAGAGGTCATAATGGAGGTTTTGGTCAAGGAGGAGGTATGGGACAAGGTCATTGTTATAGCTGATTTTACCACACTAGGTGAATCACACTTGTATGGCCTTCCCCTATCCCTCTGCAAAGTCCTTAAACCCCTTGGACCATTTTTTGTCCTTTGATGTTTCCTAGACCATCCCTAAAAACATTTGAAAATTGCTATATGCGACTTTTAAACCCTTTATCGTGTATATACGCGGGTTTGACCTCTAAAACCGTGTACATCGGGATGTGTACAAAATCCAAATCCTTTTGGATTTTTCCTTGACATGGATCTGACTCACTTGTCTCTTGGCCTTCCATATGCCTTGAGATCACTCGAATTTGACCCTTCATTGCCCCATTGAAAGCTATATAAAGAACCCTTTGGATACATTGAAGGCATAAGAGAATTGAAAGCAAAGTAACTATAGTCCATTGTTGCTGGAACTTATGCTTGAGTCTGCATCCCTTTGTCTCTTAGAGCACTTAGGTGTTCTTCCCAAGCTTTCCTTTTGCTTGTGAGATTGCTATCGAGAGATGGAGGATTGAGGTGGTGGAGGCCCAAGTGGGGGATTCAGTTTCTTCGATTCACAGATGTGCCGACAGAGGTTGTATTCATTGTAATCTCTGATTTTATATTAATAGAAATATCTTTTCCTGTCCAATAATGTATGTTTGAATGAATATTTTATCCATGGATGATTTCAAATATTTATACATTGTTGATTATATATTCTAGAGTAGATATAACACCAATATATATAGTATGCTTGTCTTGTTTACTTGTTGTTGAGGAAATGGTTCATCAATTCAAGTTGAAGTTGGAAACATCAATGGGGATCTACTTCAACCGTCCAGAATAAGGTATGAGGTCTGATCCTTTAGTGTTAGATATTTGATTTCTCTTGCATATTGAAAAGGATTGATTTTTGGAGTCAAGTTGTCTGTTGTGGTACCCCAAGCCATAGGAATTTCTCTCTGTAACAGAATTGGCAACTCCGATGGGGATGTTCCTTGTTTGCTTTGGGGTTTGGGGGCACAATGGGCTTGATATTCTTGACTTGCTCTTTGTTTCTCCTTGTTTCTGTGTTGCATTTTATAGTATGTTCATCCATTGACACTCCCCTTTATTTGTTTGACCCTTGGCTTGCTTTTTACCACTACCTTCTCTGTATATGCAGGTTTTTGGCCAAAATTCACGTACATACATGGACTTTTGGCCAAAATTCATGTACATACATGCACTTTTGGCCAAAAGTCGCGTATACACGTAGGTTTTTGGCCAAAATCCACGTATACATGCATCTTTTTGGACAAAATTCACGTATATACATAGTTGTTCTTTAAACAGTCACATACATCCTCCCTTTTGGTGAGTTTGATGTTGTGGGAAGTTGTTGGGTGGGTTATGAGTGTGGTTGGGTCTTCCTTGGGTCTGATGTTTTCTGTTGGATGCTTCTTTTGTGACCAGAGACCGCTTTTTCATTGATTTTTCTTTGAAAGTAGTTTTAGTCATTTATCATTTTTGTTTTTCCATTAGTGCATTACTCTTTTTTTGTCTCGGTGTCTTGTTGGGCTTGTGTTTCATACTTGCTGCAGAGACTGAGAGTTTTAGATGACTTTTATTGCATTTTTCATTCTTTTATATTGAAAAATACAAAGTAGTTTCACTCTTAGTTGCATCTTAGATATGGATTTGAGGAGGTACTTACATTGGATTGCTTGGATGAGAGTTGTATTTAGGCTTTCATATAGGAAGGATTGCATTGGCATTCAGAAAGGAATATAGATTTATGCATGTCAT
Source organism: Pseudotsuga menziesii (assembly GCA_001517045.1). Taxonomy (NCBI): domain Eukaryota; kingdom Viridiplantae; phylum Streptophyta; class Pinopsida; order Pinales; family Pinaceae; genus Pseudotsuga; species Pseudotsuga menziesii. Next base: position 284,576 of record LPNX010133385.1, read on the forward strand.
GTAGTGGCATACCCTATTTTTCATTTGAGAAATATTGCACTTAGCATTGTTTGTTATGGTGTGCATATTTACTTCACTGCTGAGGCATAACTTCATTAGTTGCATGACCATTTCCCTTTGAGTAATCACAACCAAATAAAATCAACACTTAATTAAAATGGATTACACTATTTTCTTTTATAGGGTACACCAACAAGATTAGGTTTTAGGGTCTTGGAATAGTTCATTGTGAGTAAATTCTCCAAGACCACTAAATAGCAACATGTATGTGTCTGTCCGTGTGAGAGTGTGAAATTCCTTGATATAATTGGTGTTTCTCCAGATCCTTCTCTCAAAAGAGAGTTAAGCATGAGGCAGTGTGAGCGGTTATTGATTGGGATGACCCCTAGTCATAACTGAGTAGCACCAGAGATATTTCCAGGATTGTATTAGTATTTGGGGGCTCTTTCAATAGTTTCAGGCTTTGCTACCCTACCCATACGGTTAATCCCACCTGTGACTGTCCGCATGAGCATTGATTATATTGAGGAGACCTTAGTTTCCTTACCTAGGTTATCAAGGGGGTACTTGTAGGGGTTATTCTACAGGTGTCCCGGCTAGGTAGAGGTCGGACAACACAATCTCTTTATGCATTGAAGCTAAGGGCCACTATAATTGGTTACGTACCTCCACTTGTAGTGTATGGGAGTTTCGAGCCTCTCCTAGGTGAGACATACCTATTGCATTCGGGAGCTCACATATTCTCCACTTGGTTCACTTGTATTTTGGCTATATATTTTCTTAGGAGTGTGCTCTTTATGTGCTAGTTGGCCTTTAGGATCGCGGTTAGTTGAGTATATTTATGCTCTATGAGTTTCGGTCCTTTTATTTTCATCATGCCTAATATCCTATCACCCATCCTTGGTCCTAGTACGGACCCTGGTGTTAGACTTGGGGGCATCACAGCCCCTTACCCTACTCATAGATTTGGAGTGGTCACATTCTGCCCTCTACTCCATTTGTGGAGGATGTTGAATCCATTTTCTCAGTATTTACACCGGTGGTCACCCTCATGGGGGTGGTAGTGGATGCGTGAACCTTGGGTCTACACCTTACTTTCCTTTTTCTATCCCATCGTTCACCACATTTTTTCCTTTGTGTGTCATTCTCATGATCATTCCTCCCTATATCCTATAGTTTGGATTCTTTATTGACTATTTTGGGTTGTTTTGGACTAATATGGTTGTCATGCAGGGTCCAATTTTTTTCCACTCTCTCTGAGCTTTTGACCCATTCATGCCCGTTACAGGTATGATGTTTAAACGGGCATATAGGTTAGGATCACCTCCGATTGCATTTTGCATGACCTTATGACCGTTTCATTATAGCCTTAGGTACGAACCCATTCTATTATGTCACGAAACCTTCTTTTTGTTTTAATGGTGGTATGATATGAGTGGTAGAGCTTGACCTTACATGGGTACCCTAGTTAGCGCCTTACTTGCATTTGGTTCCCATGCTGACATTTTGTCCCTTAGGGTGTGGGATTCGATTGTATAGTATTGCCATGACATTTTGCAAGAGCCTCATACTCCTCTTGATATTTTGCTAGCCTATTTCCCTCAAGACTCCCTTATGTCAAGTTGTAATTGCATTATCATGATCTTTGCCTGCCTTATTGAGCCTTATGCTGACTTTCCTGACTTTGAGTATCAGCCATATTGCCTGAGCTTGTCTCATGTCTAGCCATGCAGAGCCATTTTATATATCCTTTGCAGCTTGATTCCCTATTTTTACTAGGAGGGGACTTTCCCCCGAGTGTTGCTATCCTACACATGTATCCTTGCATTGAGCATAGGTATGTTCCACTGCTTGGAACTAGTTTGTTTTCCCATTATGACACTCGTATCCTCCTAGTCTATAACTATAAAGTAGTTTTATTCTTTTTCAATCTTTTTAAATATTTGAAAAAGTCCAAAAAAAAATTAAAAAACCAAAAAGTCGAACAAGGAAAGATGTTATCTTTTGGTAGCTTTCAAGTCGTGTCGCCTTCGAACAGAGCACTGTATATCACATCCGTTGGTTGGGTTTATAGTTTGACTTTAGGAGCTATACTCGTTTATCTGAGTTTATCTCCACCAACTGGTTAAGCTTCCAATCCCCATGGAGCCTCTGTCAATGCCTCGTGTGTCACAAAGATGTCCCAGTTTTGTATATCAAGTCTATGCTACCTTTATTCAGTAACCATTCACCATTATGCTCTTGTTTGAAGGAAGCTGAAACTTGAGTCGGCCATTCCTTAGTTATCTTGACTTTACATGTCAGCCATTCTCGGTACAGTTACTCGTTCGTGCATCCTATGATCGAGTCATTCCACATTATACAGCTTTGTTGAGTACCTTGTGTTGGATGATGGGGGATGCCTTAATGCCCTCCTTCCAACAGATTTCATCCCATCGACTTCAAATCTTTTATTCTGGGATTGGAATCTAGAGTCATTTTTGAGTGCCTTGAGACTTCCAGTCATCAGTGGCAGGTTCTCTCGCCATCGACAGTTTTTGGGAATACATCAATGTCCCCTGATCGATGGATCCTCTCAAGTGTTCGACCTCAACACATCTATTCACACTTGTTAGTTTGCACTCTAGTCCCTTGATTCCCATTATCATTATCGGTGGGTGATCTCACGTCTATTAACGGTATACATCAACGACCGGTAATCAGATGATGGACTACTATGTTCAACCTCGACACCTCTATTCACATAGTAGGACTTGTACTCATAGCAGTTTGTGTAGAAGACCTTCTAGATTGGTGGCATCTCTTATATGCTACCTCCTTGATCGTGCCAGTGTTCATGAGATTTCAGCTCTCGTGACTTGATTCCAGTATATGTCAGACATTTCTAGCCATTATGGAGATCATGATCCTTTGTATATCTTCATCAGGGAGATTATAATCTATGTATATTGTACGTGGCGATGACCACTTATGTGATATTTTTTATCATGCCTATTCATGGCCATTGTACTCTTATGTATACGAGACTGTTATATGTATTTGCAGTTATATGCAGAGTTGTATCTTTGTACTATGTCGATTGGTTGCTGGTCTTCCATTTGGGATTCTTCATCACTCCACTTCTGGGATGGACTTATAATGTATTTTGGCCATCGTATGACCCCTCTGACCTCACACATTAGGGGACATCTGTTGTAGTTGATTTTACCACACCAGGTGAATCACACTTGTATGGCCTTCCCCCGTCCCTCTGTAGAATCCTTAAACCCCTTGGACCATTTTTTGTCCTTTGATGTTTCCTATACCATCCCTAAAAACATGTGAAAATTGCTATACACGAATTTTAAACCCTTTATCACGTATATACATGGGTTTGACCTCTAAAACCACGTACGTCGGGATGTGTACAAAATCCAAATCCTTTTGGAGTTTTCCTTGACATGGATCCGAATCACTTGTCTCCTAGCCTTCCATATGCCTTGAGATCGCTCGGATTTGACCCTTCATTGCCCCTTTGAAAGCTATATAAGGAACCCTTTAGATACATTGAAGGAATAAGAGAATTGAGAGCAAAGAAACTATAGTCCATTGTTGCCAAAACTTGTGCTTCAGTCTACATCCCTTTGTCCATTGGAGCACTTAGGTGTTCTTCCCAAGCTTTCCTTTTGCTTGTGAGCTTGCTATCGAGAGATGGAGGATTGAGGTGGTGGAGGCCCAAGTCGGGGATTCAGTTTCTTTGATTCGCAGACGTGCCGACAGAGGTTGTATTCATTGTAATCTATGATTTTATATTAATAGAAATATCTTTTCATGTCCAATAATGTATGTTTGAATGAATATTTTATCCATGGATGATTTCAAATACTTATACGTTGTTGATTATATATGCTAGAGTAGATATAACACCAATATATATAGTATGCTTGTTTTGTTTACTTGTTGTTGAGGAAGTGATTCATCAATTCAAGATGAAGTTGGAAAGCTCAATGGGGATCTACTTCAACCGTTCAGAATAAGGTATGAGGTATGATCCTTTAGTGTTAGATATTTTATTTCTCTTGCATATTGGAAAGTATTGATTTCTAGAGTCAAGTTGTCTGTTGTGGTACCCCAAGCCATAGGAATTTCTCTCTGTAACAGTCGTGGACCCGTAACAGGATATAATTGCAAAGTATTGGGGCATTACTAAAGAGACGGTATGAATATATAGTATCAATGTACCTATTACAGAACTGTAGATCACACCATTGAATATTTCCTATAGTTGATTATGAAGTTGAAAGTAAAGAATGTTCCACTACCACCACAAAACCAAAACTAGAACCTGAATGCAGCTCAGAACCAAGTTCTAGGATCAAATGTTGGGAATATTTTAGCTGAACTGAGAACTCAGCCAGCGAATGTTGGAGTCGTAACCAGGCCCTAGGAGGTACAACAAGAGCCGGTGGACCCCTTCCTAATATCCAACCGATGGTTTGAAAGAATATACAATTTGATATCAACGCTGAGAAAGAATCATTCTTCGACACTAGAGATTTCTTGAACCAAAACACTTATAAGTTTCCTATCTATGACATGCCACCCACTTTTGGTTCGACAAATATGACGGGATCATTACAGAAGGTTAGTACATTGAAGAATCTTCTGGTAATCTATTTGTCGCTAGCAAAAGATTTGGAGGCATTAGCAGAAATACCGAGCTTGTTTTACCGATAGGAGAAAGGGTGACAAGATCACTTAGTGAATTGTTTGCGTAAGAATAAAATGGGAAAGGAAATGAGAATGAATGTATAGATTGATGATTATGAAGTGGATTGACACATCCCCTCCCCTCTACTCGATGGTACAGATGCGACTTACGCTGCTGCTACTGTCAAAACGAGAAATCTATCCCCATGAACATTACATAAAATGCATTGAACATAAAATGCATATACAAATGTATAATTCATTAAAATACAATGGAATAAAAATACATTCAACACATTCAATCATCCAACATGTTCATGATAATTTAAAACAAATATAGTTGCAGAAATTAAATACGCAAGAAAATACTTATCTTGAGAAGAAGCTTCCTTGCAACTAGCTATGTCACTGCAACGTTCCAACCAACCATAGGCCAGTGTGCTCATCAATATCTCAGCACCACTACCACCCCCTATTTGGGCATGATTCCCATAAGGAACTAGGGGATAACATCCTTACACACAACAAGACAATACATCCACAGTCAAGCCAACACAAAGTTGGGTTTCACAGACTGACCAGCCAAGCCAATAAACAATTGGGTTTCACAAAATACTAAGACAACAAACCAATAACATATGGGTTCCTTGGAATTACTCACCCAAGCCAAAAATCACATCCAAACACAGTCAAACCATCTAACAGATGGGTTCCTTGGACTTACTCGTCCAAGCCAACAATCACATCCAAACATAGTCAAACCATCTCACAGATGGTTTCCTTGGACTTACTTAGCCAAGCCAATACAAGTATGCACTTCACATCTAAATACAAGTTTTGGGTTTCTAGAAAACCATTTGGCAACCACAAACAGAAATGGAAGATGGGGAAAATACCCTAGGTGAGAAATACGATTTCAGGAAATATACTTGGGCTTCACAGGGGAAAAAAAACCTCCACAAACACCCAAAACATGGATCTATCTTCCCATCCATTGAGCATAACAAAAAATAGGCTCCCAACTTAGAGGACAACGAGGACAAAGTAGAAAATCGTGAGGAAAATGCACAACAATCTCCAGATGCATGAGGAATGGAAAAACAACCTCTTAAAACCCCCAAGTCGTGAATCCCTGGTGCACATTCACTCAATAATACCAAAACAGGTTTTCTCAGCCATGTAAATGAGGAAACAACAGAAAAATGTTAAGGAGAAATCCCATCCACTAAGCATTACAAAAATGACTTCCCTTCCATGGAGAAAATGAAGAAAACTATCGAAAATGTGAAGGGAAATGCACAGGAGCTCCATATGCGTGAGAGAGAAAAAAACGTATGTGTGAATAATGGATTGGGAATGCATCTATGAGCATTTACTTTCCCCATAATTTAAAAACATGATTTCCCATAAAATGATGGTTCTCCAATTCAAATTTGACTTCCATACTCTTCCCATCCCAAGGTATTAACTACCTCAACCAATTTATGGAAGAAATAAATGATTGGGCACAAAAGACAAAATGGGTAGTTAACAACTTTATGGGTTCTCCCTTTGACATTTGTCTTTACCCTATTGGCTTAAGGGTTTGAATATTTTCCCTTCTTATTCCTTGTGTAATCATGACCCCGTCTATTTCAATGTTGCATTAACATATCTAGTTGTGGGTATTTTTATTAATTGCATATTTACATGATGTCCAATATTATATTGTCCCTAGCTAGAATGTGAACCATTGGCATCAATTTTAATTGCCGAACATAAAGCTCTAAATCCATGTTGGGGCCTTTGCTTTGAGCTCCACGCCATGATTTAATAACACTATTTACATCATATATATTTTAATGCAATAGGGGTCAAAACCGAGGTGTTACACATATTCAATCATCTTCAATATCGGATCGGATGTAAACTTCTTGACAAATAAAACATGGGAAAGGATGGGGAAACTGCAGTTGGTTTGGTCTCTAGTACAACTACAATTAGCAAACCAGGCAAAGGTATCTCCAATTGGTAGGGTACCTCATCTACTTGTTGAAGTAGAGGGATTAAAGACCTATGCATACTTCAACGTTATTGAAATAGTTGATGAAATTAGCTCATATCCCATGTTGTTGGGGATTGGTTGGGAAAATGAAAATCTAGAGGTTATCAAGGTCAAGAAAAGAGTGATGAATTTTCAAAATCGATACATGCAAATCATTTCCTCATTAGATCCCAGTGAAGGTCGAACATACCTCAAACCAGTGAAAGAGGAAGTTACAGGAGGATGGGATAATTCCTATAATATTTATTAGGACTACATCAATCCCACCATGGATGAAGATCTAGGTTGGAAAATTACTAGCTTCACATCATTAGACTCTAATGACACACTAAAAAGTTGGTAGAACTGGTTACATGAAGTATAAGTTAGAAAACGTGGGTGTGTCACTCAGTCCCTATGCTGGGTCACAACTAAAGTCATCAAATTGCCAACATATGAAGAACTGCTAGTTTTATTGACAAATTCGAGGAGAAAGTATCAGATCCTCTGCAACTGTTAGCACTGGAATAATTTGTTAAGGATACTCTAACAAGATGGCTGGATACACACATGACCTCAATAAGAGGCTGGAATATGTGCCGTAAACTAATGGAAGTTCGATTTGGGGAAGCAGAGAGCTACCACGTAAATAAGTATGATGGAAATGATGATCTAGAAAGCCATTTGGTTTCCTACTAAACTACATGGGAATTGAATCCAAAAGAAAAATGAGTACATACATTTGTCCTTACATTAGATGATGCACCAAGGCGATGGTACGTTTCGAAAGAACTACAAAGGGAAATTAGAACGTGGGAATATTTGACTATCATCTTTAGTCATACTTTTAGCTTTGTGAATGATTATTCAAATATACATAGTTCACTTCATCCCATATGTAACGTCGTGTTGGAAATAGTTCCAGTGGAATTTCTAAGGAGGTCGCACGAGAATCAATAATGCAATTAAAGTATGAATGCTACAATGCGACAAGGGAGCCTAACGATGAGGATGATCCAAGAGCTATCAACATCGTTGATTCAAAAGGAAATCGGGATATCTTCAGACTAGAAATGACATATGAGAAAATCACAAGACCGCTCGAGAGGAGAAAGGTCAATATTGGGACAACAGAGGATCCCAAGTTCGCTAATATTGGGGATTATTAGGATGAGACAACCATGATGAATATTAATAACTTGTTGCATGAATTCCAAGATTTATTTTCAACAAAACTCTTTGAGATGAAGGGGATTTCAGGTGAGTTGGGCAATATGAAAATTCCTTTCAATCCCGATGCGATACCGATGAATTAGTGACCGTATAGATTGAACCCACCATACAAATAATGCATCAAAGTAGAATTAGATAAGATGTTGAGCAGTGAAATCATCAAACCTAGTTAAGAGTCTGAATGGATAAGTATGATGGTTGTACAAGACAAGACGACAGGAGAAATACGAATTTGTGTCGACCTAATAAAGTTGAATGATGAAAGTATTCATGACTCGTTCCTAACACCCTTCACTGACGAAGTATTGGAAGGAGTCGGAGGGAAAGAGATCTACTCGTTTATGGATGGTTTTTCACACTATCATCATATAAGAATAAAAAAGGAGGATAGGCACAAGACCAATTTCGTAACAGAGTGTGTATTTTTTTAGTACACAGTAATGTCATTTTGTCTCAAGAATGCCCCTACGATTTTTTGAAGGATCGTTGTTGATGTTTCATGGCAGTATACATGGAGGACTGGACCATCTACGAGTTGGTAAAGTACCACACAGTGAACTTGTGATGATGTTGGAATGATGTCAACAACATCCAATATCACTAAATATGAAGAAGTGTGTCTTTTGTGCTCCGTTTGGTATTTTGTTGGGACATATTGTATGCAAGGAAGGTATGTTGGTTGGTCCTACCAAGATCACAATAATTGTTGATCTACCTGCACCAATGACTGTAAAACAACTAAGGGCGACGTTGGGTCACACCAGATATTATTGAAAGTTCATAAGGGGATATGCATAAATCACAACACTAATGGAGAAATTATTGAAAAAGGATGTGAATCTCAAATGGAATAATGAATGTCAGCAAAGTCTCGATACTCTGAAGAAGAAAATGGTCACATCATTGATATTGGTCTTTCTATATTTGCATTCACAAGTTGGAAGTTGTCTACTGTAGAAAGGAACTACACCACAAAAGAGAGGGAAGGATTGGAGATGGTGTATTCCTTGTAGAAATTTCACCACTATCTATTTGGGGGACATTTCAACATGTTTACAGATCACTCAACACTGAATTACTTGGTCAACAAGCCTGTGTTGGGGGAGAATATTTGTCTATGATTACTTCTCTTCTAGGAGTTTGACTTTGATATTATCGTGAAGCCAGGAAGGTAGAATGCAAGACTAGATCATCTGTCAAGGATAGAAACTGGTGAAGAGCCAAGCAACATCATGGACATGAAACCGCTAGGAATATATTCTGAGTTGGTTTATGCTGGATGACAATGCACAATGATGCCACAGGTTATGATAAGAGTTGCGATGTCTGTCAAAGAATGAGGAATTAGACACGACGGGACGAGAGTTCTCTAGTACCATAGATCACTCTACATCCATTTGATAAATGGATCATTGATTTTGTAGGACCCATAAATCCCCTAGGAAAATGAATGCAACCATGATACATTATCACTGTGACAGACTATTTAACACAATGGGAAGAAACAACACCAATGACAGATTGTACAGCTATGACAACAGCTATATCATTATTCGATAATACGGTTACTCAGTTTGGATTTCCCAAGATAATGATGCATGACTATTAATGTCACTTTATTAATCACACGATTCGTGCAATGACAGAGGAATTTTAGATCCAACATAAGAAGATTACTCCATATAATCACCCATAAGAGAATGGAGTTGTTGAAGCATTCAACAAGGTATTAGAACATGCACTAATAAAGGTATGCAATGCAAATCTTGATGATTGGGATTTTAAAATCCTTGTGATATTATGAGCCTACATAACAACATGTAAGAGATTGATGGGGAAAACTCCATTCAATCTTGTATATGGCCAAGAAGCAGTAATGTCTATGGAGTGAATTATTCCCAACCTACACGTAGAGACAACGATGAAGCAGCGATTGAAGAACAACTAACATATTTGTTACAGCTTAAGGAGAAAAGGCAAAAAAATAGTAAAAATAGAAGAGTTGCAAAAAAATAGCCTAATTTGGCAAAAAAATAACAAAAATTTGGCAAAAACGTAGCAGAGTTGCAGCGCAAAATAGCCAAATTTGATGGAAAAGTAGTAGAGTTTCATCGGAAAATGGTCAAATATAGCGAAAACATTGGTGGTGTTGCAACAAAGTTTGGCCAAAACAGCGAAAAAATTAGTGGTGTTGTAGCAGAGTTTGGAAAAAAATAGTGGAAAAATTAGTAGTGTTGCAGCGGATTTTAGCCAAAGTGGTGGAAAAATTAGCGGTGTTGCAACGAAATAGTGGATTTGCAGCAGGATTTGGCCAAAAATAGTGGAGTTGCAACGTATAAACATTAATCATTGTAACAAGATTTATGCTTAAAAAAAATTGACAGGGCTTAGTAAAACTAAATTTCCCGTCAAAGATCTGCAATCTTATCCATTCATTCTTTCATGGATTCGTATCAAATGAAGAAGGATCTTCCATGGTTCTGCAATTTCTTGGCCTGTTGCAAATGCTTCTCTTTGTTGAACCCTCTCATGAATACCTATTCACAATTCTTATAAAAACACACCCGATCATAGCGAAAAGAAAATAAAAGTATATAATGAAAATTAAACAATTTTATTTATATACATATTTTATGGAATTTGTAGTAGACATAAAAAGTTTTAGAAATAGGGAACCCTACTCATGTACTAGTTAACAGTCTGGATCAGCTACGACCCATGAAATAAATGTATCCTTCAATATTGATTTATGATAAATTCATAATATATGACCACTGACAAACAAAGGTGTATGATTTTCATCAATGGTGGTCAACTGAACGGTTCCATTGTCGAATACCTGATCTATTATGTACGGTCTTGTTACCACCTAAGTTGTACTTAGTGCTTTTTATCAAGTGAGCCTAGTGAACCAAACAAAGATAACTTGTTCGGACTTCATAAGACCTTCATTAGTGCTTATGGGAAGTGCTTGTTGTACTATATCACATGTTCATACCCTCTTGGGGGAGTTGTAATAGATGTTCTAGCATGATAGTGTCTGTAAAAGACTCGGTCTCTTAGAATTTATTTGTCAATCTGATCAGCCCAGGGTGTTTTTTCCCTTGGTTATTATTGGTTGTTGAATAAAAAACTGATAATTTCTAAGTTTTTAACTCAATACCTCCAAAGTTGGCGTGGTCGGCTTGGCATTTAGGCCTAGTGAGGTTTCTAGAGTCTATGTGCCAATGTATAAACATGCTAGGCATTATTGTCGAGTCATATGAACATGTCTAAGTCCCCCTAGGTTTTTTTTTAATTTTTTTATTTTTTCGGTGTTTTTTATTAAAATTTAATTTTTCCAAAACTTAGGCTATTTTTTAATAGTTTAATTGGAAAAATTGGTTTTGTAATAAAAGTGGGCTCGGAAGTCAGATTTAGTCATGTAGGTGCTCATTTTCAAGCTAAGAGCACCCAGTAAACCTATAGACCCACTATTTCCTAGTTTTGAGTGATTTTCCATCACTCAGGTCAGAAAGCCCCAAAATATCAATTATTGCTTATTTTAATTAATAAATTGATGAATAATGGAGCAAATCCAAAATCCTAGACCAGTGGATTCTCAACCGATTTGATTGAAATCAGTCTCATCAGCACTAGATTGACTGGATCTAACAAATCCTTGACTGAAGGAGGTGATCTGGGTGGATCCAAAGTTGAACTTCAACTTCCTTTATGGGGAATTTTGCCCTCCCTCTCTCCTCCACATGTGTGCACTCATCTGGATGAGTTTTTGGTGGATGAGCTTAGACTCAGTAGAAGCTCAGTTCAACTTCAAATCAGGCATTGATGGACTCTCCTTCAGCTGCAATGGTCTATCTCCTTGGGATTTGCGCCCCCTCTGGGATGGGGTTTCAATTTTTGTGTATAAATAAAGCATGGTTGCCTCCTTTCTAAGATAGTAAGAGTTGGATTGAGGAGCCATTGTTGTTGTAATATTGTGTAACATCTTTTGCTATTGGAATAAAGTGAAGCTTTGGAGGCAAGATGGTGTCATGTCATTGTATGTGTGGATGAGCATTGCCATGTTTCACTGAGGTAACCTGTATCTATGTTCATAATTTGTTGATTGTTTGTGGATTCATTGCTAAGATTGATAATAAGTTTATTATAAGCTTGATAGGAAAGGAGTTTGTTAATAATTTTATTGGCCATCTCTTTCCTTCCTGATGCATGTTTAGAGATCTAGATTCAGCATGTTTTATAAGTTTATATGCATGTTATTCTGAAATCTCTATGTATGTATTGACCGAATTTCACAAGTATTTTGGCAAGTCTTTGGATTCAGTTGCAGGTTCCTAGCTTCGAGAGAATGCTGATATAGTTTGCTTCTTCACTCTCTCCAAAACCATTCAAATGCATATTCCCTCAGCATTCCACCATAAAGCTCCACGGTTGATCTTCAAGGCTTCCAGCAAAAATGCTCTTCTTTTCCTCTTCCTCCAAATTTTTCTAAAATCAGTCTGATTACTTGTTTGCAGCTTTAAAATTGTTTACATATATCAATTTCAGATTTTATTTTACATATATATTTCTTCCTTAAAGCTCATAAACTAGATCTTATTCCTAAAATAAAATTTACAAGCATTCTAGATCTAGTTTTAGGAAAAAATGTCATTTTTCAAGGCTGTGAAAGTAGATCTAAAGCTTGTTGAATGCATGGTTGTTTCCTTAGAGTCTAAAAAATTATATTCATCAATTTAAGTGATTCATATTTGCTTCCCCCAAAGTGGGCCAAGATCCCAAGGAAATCTTGCTTTCCTTGGTTCCTTTTTTGTTTCTTTAAAAACTAGTTGTAACTTGAATTTTTGGGTAAAAAGTTTGTTCATCCAAAAGTACTTTAAAAGTACTTTTGGGAATATTTAACTATGATAATATTGCTATTTTTTAGTAGCTGTAATATAAAAAATGAGGAGGCGCTGTCCAGAAATCATTTTTGGACCATTCGAAACCCCCCAGGGGGTCTCCGTCTTCCAAAATTTCAATTTTTTGCAATTTGTAAACCTTTGGTCTCATTCCATATAAGGACCAGGTGGATTAATTTCATTTTTATGATATTTTAATTGTTTCTAATAAAAAGAAAAATATTTTCGAATAGGCTCTTTCGAGCCTATTCACCATCCCCCCTGGGGGGATTCATGTCTGTTTCACTTTTTTGCATTTTTCCCTTTTTGTGTTCTATTTTAGTATTGACATGCAAGATTGTATACTTTGACAATATTTTTCATTATTCCATATTTTCAATTCAAAAGTAATCATACTACTTACCCCATGACTTCCCAATTGACCCGCAAGGGGAAAGAGATGCGTGGTAGGACTAATTAGAAAACTGATGTTGTGTATCTTTGATTCCATTTTCATTAATTGTTTTAGTAATAATAATAAAATAAACCCCTCCTTGATTCCCCAATTGAGGTCCACTTGGACTGAAAGACTCCAAATACTCCAGCGTGTATGCTCTGTACTTGGCTGTGGTTCATCCGATCAGTCAAGCTACATCAAAATCACTTGAGTGACTATATTAATTAGTCTTCACCTCCCAAATTGACAATTCATCAGGCAAAAATCCAACGCCTTGAACGAACTGCAAACAGTGGCAAAATACCCAAAGGAGTGGGAAAAATTGGAAAGTGACCTTGAGGCACCGATCTCTGTCACACCTTGACATGTGCGTTATGAACAATAGTCTCTGAGACTCCGTTCCAACCCAAAAACACCTTGCGGTTAGCCATGAAAGTTCACTTTTGGACATACTCCAAGTACCCCTCGGGTATATCTAGAGTCCCCTTTTCGCCTTAATTAATTCATTCACACTCAACATTAAAATTTAAAATCTACCAAGAGACATTTGCAAAACATTCTTTCAAGCACATGCAAGCACATTATTTTCTTTGTTGACTCCATTTAAGGCATCGGTGATTTACTTTGATCAATTCTTTCGATTATATATATA
>LPNX010133385.1:298662-394625 GCA_001517045.1 Pseudotsuga menziesii
CAAGGCTTGCTACCAAGGACACACAGAGTGGCATGAAGATTTCTACCATGTAACCAAGGTGTGTGAAAGGCAGCAATAGCTCCCAGGCATCTCATGCTTAACTTTCCTTTAAAATCCCTTTTAAATCATTAATCATACAGTAAATCCCAATCTCCTTCATAGAACATATTTTTCTTTTAATCTATTGTGCCATTTGGAGCATTGATGTTGAATTACAGTTGTATGATGTACAACAACAGTGCGCTTTTCATCTAGTTCATTTAGTTGATTCAGCTAGTTTTTCTAAGCCTCTGTTAAATCTAGGTTTTCCTCCATGGTTGTTCTCAAAGTTTTAATTTCAAATTCAATAGGAAATACAACACTCTTACCATACACTAATTTGTATGGGGAGAATCCTGTAGTGTTGCTCCATGTTGTACGATAGGCCCATAATGCTTTCAGAAGCCTTTCATCCCAATCCTTGCAATGACTCTTCGCTTTTTTTGTGAGGATTGACTTGATCACCTTGTTCATGTTTTCCACCTTCCCATTGGCTTGTGGATGATAAGGAGAGGTGACTCGGTGTTGAATGCGATACTTCTGAAATAGGGCCTCCATATTTCGGGACAAAAATTGTGGTCCTCCATCTGTCACAATTTCCGTGGGTACTCCAAAGCGGGTGAAGATCTCTGCATATAAAAATTCTATTACAACCTGATTATTGGTATTTACCAAGGCCATGACTTCTACCCACTTGGTCATATATTCATTGCAAACCAGAATGTAAACTTTCTTTCTTAATTGAGGGTTGATAGGCCCTACAAAATCTAGGGCCCATCTATTAAAGAGTTTAACCACCAACTGTGGACGAAGTGGCATCTCATCTAATCTATTTGGATGTCCCATTCTATGGAAGCTGTCATAGGCCTTAACATAATTTCTTGCATCCCAAAATATAGCTAGCCAAAAATAGCTCATCCTCAATGCTTTATGGCCTATCCTTTTCTCGGAAAATCCCCCCCCATAAGGCTCATCGTGGTAGGATTTCATCCTCTCTCACACACTTCCTGATTTCCAAATCAGGTCCTATGTATAAGAGGTGGCCTTCGATCCAGCAGCACCTCACACTTTGCTGTATAATTCTCCTCTTTTCTCACTTGGATAAGTGCGATGGAAGTCTACCTACAACCAAGTAATTGGAAATGTTAGCAAACCATGATGAAAAGGCTAAGTCTCCAAATAAATGTTCATTAGGGAAGGAATATTCGACTAGTGTATTGTTGTAATCTCACCGATCACATAAGGTTACCAATAATAAACATTAATACAGACATGCATAACAGAGACAAGAGACAAGAACAAGTAAGTAGAATAACATATTATATTATAGTGAAAGGGTCCATACAATACAGAGAACTGAACCGAGTTCTCATCTGGCTCAACATCCTAATATATATGATTTACAAACAGTTACAAATAACTACCTGTCGGTTCACTCAACCAACACGACCTTAGGTGGCCGACCTAAGCTCTCATTAGTCAGCTGACCGACTTAGTCGGCTAATTGACTAAGTCAGCTATCGTTCAAGTCAGAGTACCCACTTGATCCTCCAACATCTCCCCCACGAACAAAACATTTCTTCATCTCGAAGAAACAGGAAGGCACCAAAATTTCTTTGTCTGTCTAAGAAGTTATTCTTGTGTTTGATCTTCATGGGCTGTGAAGTCAGATTGTTGGTCTTTTCTATATGCAGACTTCAACAATTGCTTCAGCTGTCACTGCTAGCTGATGTTGAAAATCTGTCCAACTTTGCAATATTTTTTGTATGTCGGTGGTTAGTGTAGTCAGACTTGATAGGATCAACATTTTCTCTTGAATGGAAATTTCAGCTATTCTTTCCATGTCGGGTCCCATAAACTTGTCCTTTTCCTCTGCTGTCTCCAGCAGACATTTCATCTACGGGAAGATGATGTCTACTTTTTCTAAGTTTGGAATGGCTTGTTGCACCCACTGATTTGCTTCTCAATCGAGCTTCTGTAGTTTGGTTGTTTCAAGAACTATTTGGTCTTCAATTGTGCGTCTGAGTGCTTCATAAGTGCTTTTCCTCTTCTCTAGTGCATGGATCTCTTATTGGGTCTACCTGGTTCACTGATAGACTTTCCCATAGTAAGCAGGCCAGTCTCGCAGTACTTCTTCTATAATGACAGACTCCTCCATGTGATCTTGCAACACCTTGTATGCTTCTACAAAGGCTGTGTGCTGCTCCATCAATAGTCAGACAGTTTCTTCTTTCTACTCCTCTTTTGTGTCTTGAATTTGTGCTTGCAGCGCCAACACCATGCTCTCAAATAGTTGATAAACTCCTTCTAGTGGTTTGTCGGTTCCAACCTCTCTTGGTCTTGGTATCACCGTTTATACAAGGATTTTTCATTTGTTGAGAAACTTGACTTGTTCTTTTTCATTATTGTCGAGCTCCTTACATCTCTGCTGGCTCCTTGTCTTTTCTTCAATTTCCAGTGTTTCTAGGAGTTGTCCTAGCTCTGCATCTTTCAACTTGGCTACATCGACTACAGTGATCAACCCAAGTTGACTAATGTGGACCATTGTTGTCTGTCCATGATGGCCCTTCTTATTTTTCTCCTTCTTCTTCTTGTGCTTCTATGTTTCTTCTTATTTCGGTACCTGTGTACTTGCAAGAGTCAAGTCTGGAATGTCTATTTGATGGGCAACACTGATTGATGGTATTTTTGTTTGAGTTAGTTGGATGACTACTGTACCTGGTTGTGCCTTTGGTTGGTTGGATATAGGGGGTCCAGAAGTGGATGTGGTTGGTGCAAATAGTTGCGATGGAGGTGGTTCTGGTGCGATTGGTTGAATTAGAGGTTCTACATCAGGGTGTGATGGTGATGGTGTTGGTGAATGGTTGGGTTTGATTAGATTGGTGGAAATGTGGTCAGGTGATGGATTATGGATCTGAGGTACTGAGTCCATGTCGGAGAACAGTTGATCAATTTCTCGACTTATGTCCTCCATATTTTCTCCTTCCTCATTGCAAGTCGGTTCAGAAGCTGGTAGGTGGGTTTCGGGTTCAGTCAAAATGATATATGTGGTCCGACTTGTGACAACTTCAGCTTCTTTGTCAGGGTTTCTTTCAAATGTCGAATTCGCAATTGTAAAAGTCCTCGACCTATGGAGTATTTGGCCAAGTTGTGGAGCAATCAGTCTGGATGCACCACCTTCAAATAAGGGGGCTTTGGTGGTGAGCTTTTGCACTAATGTGAGTAACTCAGGCAATTTTTCAATGTATGCCTAGAGATCTCTGTCATGGTCGAATTTTTCCTTCACAGCTTTCGACATAGAATTCTTGCATATGTCGAGTGGGCTTACTGGAAGCTGTTCTGGTATTATCTCTTCTATTATTTTTGTTGGAGACGGAGGCGGGGGTGTAGACACAAGATCCACAACATTTTCAGAGATCAAAGTGTGTGTGCTCTTCGCCCTCCTTGGTTGACCTTATTGTGCCCCTTCCTCGACAAATTTCTGAAATTGGGTTTCCACCGGCACTTTGTTTACTGCAGAATCTTCTATTATGTCAAGGGCTATAGCTGCCAGTTCCTCCTCATCTTCTAAGGAATCTACAATGATAAGCTTGCACTTACCTTTCCCTTGTTGCTGTTGTTGTGTTTTCTTCCTTTTCCTTGAGGTTGTTATCTCCTTCGACAATTTGGTTATATTTTCTTTAGTGGCAGCATACTCTGGATTTTTGGCTTCTATCTCTCCCCTTGGCTCTTGGGTCGGGATGAGATTTTCTTCAGTTGGATTGGTTACCTACTATTCTGTGTGTGTTTCTTCTCTTTGTGCCGTCGGAGGTTTGATTATGATTTGCAGTCGACCAGGGCCTTCGACCGATGTCTCCTCCGACAGAAAGGTACTGATGTATAGGTTAAGCTCATAATCCTCCTCCTTCTCCTGGTCTGTCAGTGATTCCTCTATCGAGAAGTACATTTCCTTTGCTTTTGCTGGTATTGGTATTTTTGTTCCTGCCTGTCGAGATAGCTCCCGAAAGATGTCTTCAACTACTAGATAGTAGTCGATGGTTTTTGCATTTGTTTTGGTGCCCTACAAGTACCAAACCGCAGTATGGTCAAGTTCTAGCTGAATGTGGGCATTTTTAGGCAAACTTCTTCAGATTTTCTGAGGCACCCTCCATCTGGTTGTGTGGACTTTTAGCTGTTGGAGCTAGTTTTCCAGCAACACTTTCCCTTTTGTAAGTTCCTTCATTGTTCCAGTCTGGGCGAATGGTTTGAACCTCCACATATGTAATCTTGTCAGCTCTGAAATTGCTTGTCCTCAACAGGGCACAAAGAGTACATTACTATTCATAAGATAAGGGATGGAAACCTGATAATTCCTCCCGTCTCCAGCATTTTTCATAGATGTTTTTTATCATGTCAGCGACATACTCATCCCATCTGTATATCTTTCTATTGGTTGCAATGGTGCCTACTGCCTCCAACATATCTAGTTTGAGGTCGCTTCCATGACCTGCCATTGTGAGTGTCGTGGCTATGATCTTGGCCACAATCTGTGGTGTTCAATCTATTATGTGGCTAATCATCAACCCTTTCAAGTTTTTTCTTGATGCTAACCCCGTTAGTTCTTCTACCAGTCCTTCTTTTATACCAACTGGTACTCGGTATCCTTTGTTTGATAGACCTGTCAGTTTGTAAATAACTTCCCAGAGATGTCGACTGGTTGATCGAAATAAAATCGACCATTGTGGTACTAGCTTATGATAAAATTTATCATTGTTTCTTTTGTGCCACCGAAACTAGCCATGAGTGGTGTGTTGACATAATTTACTATGGAACTGTGTTGTATTTTCTCTACAGCTGGGGTAGGTTTCTTGTTGACGTACGCCCATTCTTTTATCTCAGCCCATATTTTTTCCCATGAACCCTCCTGCACCTGAGCATTCTTGATGTTCTTCAGTCTTCTTACTAATGGTGTCTCCGCAATATGTAGTTCCTTGGTTTTGGCTGAGGCTCTGGTCTATTTTGGTGCCATCTTGCGGTCTGAGGGTCTATTTTACTACGGTGCTCTTGGTTTTTAGTCCTCTGGTTGCTATGATGCTCTCTATATTTGAATTGTGATGAATGATCCTTTGGTGGTTTAGTATTTGTAGTGGATGCAGCAGATGTTTTTGTTGATGAGTGTATTAATGGCAGACGTGATGGTCCAGCGAGAACACTTGAGTGTGCATTAATGGTGCTTGGGTTCTAGTGCTTGAGGTCATGAATGCGTGATGGGACTGTCGAGGTCGTCGGTCGATGTCGGTTATGAAAATGGTCGATGGTGTAATATCGATGGGCATGATGTCAATGGTCGAAGTGGTGATTCCTTGTCATTCTTTTGTGCGTGTATCAGTACTATTTTTCTTTTTGGATTTTTTTTTAGATTTTTATAGCTTTTGTTTAACTTTTATGGTCGTTATATGTCTTTTTTTTTAAGTAGATTTGTTTTAGTTTCTATAGCGTTTTAGTCGGGTTGCATTAACAAGTTACCAAAATACTATGCCTTGTAACATCCTTAGTGAGACTGATCCATTGGTATGTATCTCTTCGACAATGTAGGGTCCCATCCATTCTATATGTAGCCTTTTAGGTTTTCCTTTCACCCGACTATTGTATAATAAGGCAAGGTCTCCTACCGACAGATTTTTGTTTTTGATGTTTCTATCGTGCCATGCCTTTTGTTGTTGTTTCTAGATTTCTTGATGTTGGATCGCGATTAGTCGATATTCTTCAAGTTTAGTTAGTTGCAATAGTTGGTCCTTTCTTCCTTGTTCGACATCAACATCTAAAATTTTTGTGATAATAGGTGTCTATTGTCGAAAGTGTAGAGGAACTACTGCTTCCTATCCATAAACTAGTCAGAACGGTGTTTGGTCGGTTGAATGCTTCTATGTCATTTTGTATGCCCATAGTACTACAGGTATCTTTTCATCCCAGTCGTCTTTATCAGCATTACATATTTTTATTAATACTTTTGTTAATGTTTTGTTAAATGCTTCAATTTCTCCATTCGACTGAGGATGGTATGTTGTACTCCGACGGTGGTCGATTTGGAATTGGTTTGTTAGTGTTTTAATAGTTTTATTTATGAATTCTATTCCCTGGTCACTGATTAGGGTTAATGGACATCCAAATCTAGTAATGATATTCTCATAGATAAACTTAGCAGCTGTCTCGCTGGTACATGTGTCAACTGGTTCTGCCTCTTCCCATTTGGTTACGTATTCGACTGCAGTTATTATGTATCTTGCACCTGTTCTTTTTGTTGGTATAGGAAATGGTCCTATGAAGTCGATAGCCCAAATTTCAAATGTCAAACTTGGGTTTACTAATATCAAGGGCATTTCTGTACTAGGCAACGGTCGACCCAGTCGTTGACATCTGTCACATTGCCCTACAAAATTTTTGCAATCTTTGTGGAGTGTCGACCACCACAACCCTGATTGTTGGATTTTCTTTGCAGTTGTGTCTTCTTGGAAGTGTCCTCTAGTAGGTCCATAATGTGCTTCATGCATGATATTATTTCTTTCATGGTCCAGTACACACCTTCTGAGAATTTCATCTAACCCTATTTTATATAGGAATACATTTATGAGGCTATATGGTGCAACTTTCATGGCTAAAATTTGTTTCTTCTTCGCACTCATGCCTTCTGGTGCCTATCCCTCTTCTAAAAACTGAGCTATTTCCTCTAACTTTGTCGGGACTACTTCTATTCGAAATAAATGTGCATCCAGTAAGACGTCTTCGACTACTGTCAGTTCCTCCCCTGTGTCAATTCAAGATAAGTGGTCGGGATCGACATTTAGATTACCTAGTCTGACAAAGAATTCGAGTTCAAATTCTTGGAATAGAAGTAGCCATAGACAAACTCTTCCATGGTGTAGAGGCTTATTTACGAGGTATTTTAGTGCTTGATGGTCAATGTAAAAGATGAATGGATTAGCTAGTAGATAGTGTCGATATTTTTGTAGTGCAAATACCATTCCTAATGCTTATCTTTCGGTTGTCGAATAGTTTCTTTCAGATTTGTTTAGTTTCCTGCTACTGTAAACTATAGGATAGTCCATTCCATCATCTCCTAGCTAATTTAGGATTGCTCCTATTGCTAGGCCTGATGCGTCGATGTGTACATGGAATTTGATTGACCAGTTTGGAAACCTTAGGATGGGTGCTTCAATTAGCTTTCTTTTTAGTTTCTCGAATGATATGTCGCATTCCTCTTTCCAATTAAATTCCTGATCATCTCTTAGCAATTCTTCTAATGGGTATGTCATGTCTAAATAATGTTTTATGAATTTTCAATAGTATCCTGTATGACCAAGTAGTAACCTGACTTGTTTTGGATTCATTAGGGGTTTTAAGTCTAGGATGATTTTTATTCTTGCGAATTCGACTTTAATACCTTCTTTACAGATGATATTCCCTAATAGTATTCCTATAGGAGTCAAAAATATGCACTTCTTGATGTTTAGTGATAGTTGGATCCGTTGACATCGTTCCAACATAAGTCTTAGCCATTTACAATGGTCTTTTAGTGTAGATTATATTGTCCAATCGTCAAAATATACTGCAATTGTTTTGTAAATGTAATCCTGAAATGTTTTAACCACAATCCTTTAAAAGACTGCAGGTGCATTTTTAAGTCCAAAAGGCATAACCGTGTAAGAAAATGAGCCAAATTCACATACAAATGTTGTCTTTTTCTGATCTTCTTTGGCTATTGGTACTTGATTATAACCTGAGAATCCATCTGTAAACGAATAGCATTCATGTCCTGCTACGTCATTCAAGATTTCATCTACATAAGGAGTTGGAAATGGGCCTGTTAATGTAACTTTATTGAGTTCTTTGAAGTTGACATAGATCCTTAGCTTGGTTGGATCATGTTTCTTTGGTTGAACCACCATTGGAATTTCCCATTCTAATTGGTCAATAGGGTAGATGATTCATGCTGCAA
This sequence comes from Pseudotsuga menziesii, assembly GCA_001517045.1. Classification (NCBI taxonomy): domain Eukaryota; kingdom Viridiplantae; phylum Streptophyta; class Pinopsida; order Pinales; family Pinaceae; genus Pseudotsuga; species Pseudotsuga menziesii. The sequence goes on from LPNX010133385.1 coordinate 306,677, forward strand.
GCATGTTATTAATGTCTTTCTTGACTATCTCTTTGTATTTGTGAGCTAGTTTATATGGTCATTTCTTGACAGGTCGAACATTAGGTTTTATGTCGATCCTCATTTCGCCCATTTCATGTACTAGACCTTTAAGATCCTTATAGTCTCTAGCAAATACATCCTGGAATTATTTCAGTAGGTTTGTGATCTCTGTTGTTTGTGCTTTAGACCAATAGTCTCCAATTTTTATTATTTTTGGTCGATAATCATTTGATATGTCGACTTCTCTAGTTTTAATTTTAGCATCTAGTCATTCCGGTGCTTTAGCTTTATTGATTGGTCGAATTCCTTCCTTAAACTGTGAGAATGTGGCAAGGAAGTCTGTTGCAGTCATTTGGTCGTTATCCTCCTTGTCGGTTGTTTCAACTTTGATTACTGTGCGAATAGGCTTGGTCGTTTTGATATGATTTGATTTCCATCTAAAAATTTTCCCTTTCGACTTTTCATTTTCCAATTGTAGTCTCGTTGACTGTGTTACTGTCCTGGTTTATATGTTGTTACAGTTTATTGTCGGTTGATTGTCCCTTAGGGTTTTGTTTTCTGTTGGTTGTACAAATGCTTTGATCTGTTTTGCAGTTTCGACCAAATTCTCATTTTGGGGTTCAAAGTTGAAATCTTTGATAAAATTTTCTTTAAGTTCATGCCATAGAAATATTTCACCCTGAGCTTCTTCCATGGTGTACCATTTTTTCGGTAAGTTGGCGAGTGTTGATGGAAATAAGTGTGGCCATGTGTGTTCATCCTTATATCCCAGTCATCTCCATTATTTTTCACATATCTTTATATGGTTTTCTGGATCCTGTCCTTGGGTAAATATAGGTATCTGAGCCTGGTTGGTTAACTTCTTTCCTCCAAACCTTTCTGCAAAATAAGTCAAAGTTGTTGTCCATGTCTATAGTCTTGACTGATGGGTATCCCACCATCTAGAAGCTTGTCCTATAAAATTTTCTACTAAACTTTGTAGTTGGCCATGTTCACTGATGTTCCTAGATACTTGCTCTACATTCATAACTGGTGATTCTCTTTCTTTATACCTTGGGACTTTTGTGGTATTTATATTTGTTGATTGTAATGTAGGATATTCCCTAATTTTCTTTTCAAATATTTTTGGGATACTGGACACCACAAAGCATTGTTTGACTGGTTTCTTCTGTACTTTTTGAATAGTCCAGCATCCTCTTGCTTTTGTTTCATAGTTTTCAACCTCCCAATCATATAGTTCTGCATCTGAATTGTATCCTACTAAGTCTTGGTTTCCTAAGTAAAGTTCACCATATGTATTAGGTTCTATGTAATGTTCATTATTCTATATCTGATATAGTTGTCGGATGTCAACTTCTTCATCAATTGGTTCTGTCCAAGGTTCTCCTTGGGATGGATGAATAGGTACTATGAATTTTTGTCCATTCCCCTTTAATTTGATTCTTTGTTTTTCCAAGGATATCGAGGCTTTCATTTTTCTCCCCCAAGGTCAACCAACTAACACTGGGAAGGAGTTGGATCCTTCCTTAGGGTTAATAATTTCAAAGTTGACCTTAGTCGATATACCTTTTATCTTTGTGTCGACATTTTTCCAGACTCCAATAGGTTTAATTAGGCCTTGGTCACGGGGACTTCACTTGTTGGCCAATATCCTATCACGTTAGTTCATATTGTGGGTTTTAAAATTATCAAAAATCAAACCAATATATTGCAAGTATTGGGGGGATGAGGGGTTTAAGGTGGGGGTGGGTAGGTTGGTCTATAAGGATTGAGGTATAAAAAGGGGTGGGGAGGAGGATTTAAGTATTGGGAGGGGGTTTCAACAAAAAGAGTTTGGGTCAATATCTCTCGAAATTAAGGGTATTCTTTAATATCCCATGATCGCACGTGCTATGTGATAGGTTCACTAAGTGAAGTCCTTGTGGCCTTGGTCTGCTAGTTTCAGGTATATGCATGATTCATATAATCAAGGTTTTCCTAACTGTTCCCATGTGTCTCGAGTCATAATATTTACCTATGATCTGAAGTTGAGTACAACTTGTCAGACATGGTATCCTTCAATTTCCAAGTTGACAAGTGGGTTGGCATCACTTTTATCTTTTTGGTTTAAGCTGCTGATATTCTTTGTTTTTTTTCGGTGTTTTTGTTGTGTTTTATTTTATATAGTAAGTCAATGAATTGCGATATTGTTTTATCTTTTTGTACCAACTGTATTAGCTCTTTTATTGTGTCCTGTTGATTATCATCTTCTTCTTCCCGTCGAGCAAATTCTCTAAATATATTTGTTGCATCTTTATATATTTGTTTTTCTTTAACTGGGTCATGATAAACATTTTTTTCTTTTATCTTGCTTATTTGGGGGTTATCATTCCTAGTTTTCATCCCTTGTTGGGTTACGATATGTAAATTCGTTGTATTGATAATATCATGTTTTTGCACACATGACAAGACATTAACATTCTTCTTTTTATTTATCTTTTCAAGCATAATAGGGCAATCCTCTAATGAGTGATCCTTTACACCACAATTAGTACAGAATTTTAGGTCAGTCCTGTCCTTGTATGGATAGTCTGCATGTCAGTGTCCTTCCTTGTAACATGTGAAACATTGGATGGGCTGACGTGGTTATTTGTCTCGATTCCCAGAGAATCAACCTTGACTTCCATAGCCTCCATGTCGGTTTTCAAACCAGCGTTCGTATCGACGACCTTCATACCTTTGATTATTTTGGTCGTTTTGCTCGTTGTTTTGTGCAACTGCGTTAGTCTGATATACTGCCTGATAATTTTGTCAATTTTTTAGATTTAGGTGGCAGTCTGAGGTGTTGTGATTTTTAGTTTCACAGATTGCACACCATGATGCTTTGTCATTCTTCACGTTGAATGGGCAATCTTTTGTGGTATGTTCTCCATGCTCATGGTAGATGTCACAGAAACATTTTGTTTGCACAAATCAAACATCTTGTCTGCTAATATCTTGTCGACAGTTGTCCTTTGAATGTCCAGTCGTTGAGCACTTCGTGCAGCAAATATCCTGACTCTTAAGTTTTAGCCCTTTTAGATATTTCTGCATGATCTCAAGCTGTTCCTCCAGTTTGTGATCCATGGAGTATGCTGGAATGTCTTCATCCATTTCGACTTGTAGAGCTTTTGTGAGCGCATCTTCATAAGTTTTGAATGTCTCCAGACTAATGTGTCGAAGAATCTTCTATGACAGACCTGCAAGAAACCACTGGATTAATAGTTACTCATCAATGACATAATCCAACTGGTTGAGAAGGTCTTTCCAGCATTTGTCGTAGTCGCAAACAGTTTCTCCTAGATTTTGTGATGTTGTCTTTATTTTCTTTGCTGCCAGATGTTTTGCATCTAGAGTTTTAAGAATGATAGAAATTGTGCTTTGACTTTGGCTTTTGTTGCTCATGGGTTTCTCTCAAAAAAGGTCATATACCAAGTTAATGCCCTCTTCCTTAAGGCACCGACGAACTATGCCATATGTCTGTCTTCATCAGTAACTTGGTTGGCCTCCCAAGTCAACTCATAGACGAACCAATGTCATCTGGGGTCCTCATCACCCTCATATAAAGGGATGTGCACTGTCCCGTGACCCATGGTGGAGTCACTATCACTGTCTTCCTTAGGAGGTGGCGGTGGTGGGGGTCGTGATGGGGATAATGGGTCATTTTGTGTATTCTTCTATGCAGAACTATTGTCGATAGAAATCTTGTTTTCATCAGTCGTCTTGGTTGTCATTTCTTCTCCGATAAGCAGTTAGTTGGGGTCGAATTCTCCCGTCGATGTCCAACTGCAATTATTTGTCTGCAGCTCCAAATTTTTTGTATCTTCCAAAGCTGTATTTGGCAGGGGGGGTGCTCCTTCATGTGTCGGGTAAAGTAAGTGGATACTCTAGTTGGAGGGAAACTCTTGAAGCATGACCCAATTTTATTCTTCTGGTCGACAAATAATTAGATGACTATCATCATTTCTCTCGTTGTCTAGTCGGCTCCAAATACCAAAATCACCAGCTCCTAGTCTGAGATCCTCTTCAACAATTGTTTGTATCCTGGTACTCGGATCCGTTGGAGATAGAGGTATTACCTCCTGGGGGACTTCTAATTGGAGAGCTTCTTGCTGCTCTATCCACAAATCTTCTTCCATAGGGGATGCTTCTTCTTCCACACCTTCCTCATGTCAATCATGACCTGACTCTAGCAGACTTCTCTCTTGGTCTGTCACCCTAGTGCTCATTCCTCTTTGCAGCGCTATGGCTCTTTCTCTTCTCTCTTCCCTTCTTTGCAGCCTCTTCTCCCTCTCTATTTTCTAAAATTCCATTGTACCTTTATGTGATACTATCCTTTCTATTTCCCTTTTAGGTCAACTTCTCATTGTTGGTGAATGGTTTCTCCTTAGTCGACTAGAATCCTCTCCACTTTACCCCGACATACGACCAACTACCCCCCCATTTCCTACCCGACGCTTTAGAAAGCCTGTATAGTTTTGTTCACTTGCTTAGGAAGTATTCCCACTCCCTTTTGACAATGAATTTCTCCCACTGCTTTTGTTTCTCCACCCAGTTAGTATTTTGTGGTGGTTCGCGTAGTAATGGACGAGGCTCAACAATATGACCTACTCCTTTCTCGATCAGAAATTTGAACAGCAAGTTCAGTAAGGAACACAAGAATTGTTCGGTGAGGTCTGTGTAGAATTTCTTCTGGATAGTTTCCACCGAAGTTCTTTCCTCTACAGCTTTCTCCTCGTAGAATTTGTCAGCGGTCTTTTCGAACCACTTCGACATGTTTGTTCTTCCCCCTTGAATCATTTTGTCTAGTAGCTGTTGGTCTTTAATCGATCTAGCTTTTTCATCTAGGAGTTTCTTCAAAAGCTAGGGCACTGATTCTACAAATTTCTCATGAGTCTCAGTAAAGAACCTTTCTTTTGCTTGAGCAGTCGTTAATCTGTTTCTTCGTGCGTAATTTTGCAAGTAGTTTTCTATTTTACATTCCCACCAGTCCTTAATCTCTTGTTCTGATATCATCTACTTGTATACATCTCATACATGTACTACTAGAAACAGAACCAATGTTGTAATCTCACCAATCACATAAGGTTACCAATAATACACATTAATACAGACATACATAACAGAGATAAGAGATAAGAACAAGTAAGTAGAATAATAGATTATATTATAGTGAAAGGGTCCATACAATACAGAGAACTGAACTGAGTTCTCATCTGGCTCAACATCCTAATATATATGATTTACAAACAGTTACAAATAACTACCTGTCAGTTCACTCAACCAACACGACCTTAGGTGGATGACCTAATCTCTCATTAGTCAGTTAACCGACTTAGTCGGCTAATCGACTAAGTCGGCTATCGTTCAAGTCAGCTTACCGACTTGCTCCTACAACATGTATCATCATCATTATTAGTTAGCCAAGAAAGAAAATATGCAACTATGTTCTCCTTCCCTTGTCTGTCAACAATAGTGATTTCAAATTCCTGGAGTAACAACAACCACCTAGTAACTCTAGCATTAGTAATGGGTTTGTTCATAAAATATCTAATAGTTGAGTGGTCACTGTGTACAAATGTAGAGTATCAAGTAATTTAATGTCTAAATTTATTGATGGCATAAATGATAACAAGGAATTCCTTCTCTACTACTGTGTAGTTCAATTCAACAGGAGCCAGACTCTTACTAATGTAATAGATAGTGTACGGGTTGTGACCTTCTTGTTGTCCTAGAACTTCTCTAATGGTTGTGTCTAAAGCGTTGAAATAAATATGAAAAGGAAAGGCCCAATTAGGCCTCCTCAATATGGGTGTTATAGATAGCCACTTCTTTAGTTCTGAAAATGCTTCCTGGCATGCATCTATCCACACAAATTGGGCATCTTTCATCAATAAAGTAAATAAGGGAGATTCCAACATGGAAAAAATTTCTATGAATCTCCTGTAATAACTAGCATGACTGAGAAAACTTCTTACCTCTTTCTGCAACCTAGGGATGGGAATATTTTAAATTACCTTTATCTTGGCTCAATCTACCTAAATACCTGTAGCAGAGATAAAATGTCCTGAGACCACACCTTCACTCATCATTATGTGGAATTTTTCGTTGCTCAAAGATAGGTTTTTCTGTTCACGGCATTTCAGAACTTCTTGCAATTTCTCTAGTGCTTCATCAAAACTATCGCCATACGGAGTGAATTCATCCATAAAGACTTCCCTACAATTGTTCACCATTTGAAAAATATTCCAGTTAAAGCCTGCTAAAATGTGGTCGGTGCATTGCACAACACAAAGGGAAGAACCCTGTATGCGAAGGTTCCCTAGGGATAGGTGAAGGTGGTTTTAACTTGGTCCTCGGGGGAAATACGGATTTGTTTATACCCACTGAAACCATCGAAGAAGGAAAATAATTGTTTTCTAGATAGGGTGTCTAGAACCTAATCGATCAAAGGAAAAGGGAAATGGTCCTTCTATGTTTATTTGTTAAGTTCTATGTAGTCTACATAGACCCACCTCTTCCAATTTTTTTTAGGTACGATTACAAGTGGGGAAACCCACTCGCTGTCTGAAATTTGGGTAAATAAATCCTGCCTCTAAATTTTTTTGGATTTCCTCCTTCACAATATCTCTCATGTTAGGGTACATTCTATGCTGAGGTTGTCGTATAGTCTTTGAATAATTTTTAATGTAAATATGATGGGTGCACAACGATGGGGAATTACCCTCATATCTATGTACTCCCATGTAAAATCCCCCTTATGTTGTTTCACCAGTGTAGTGAGGCATTCCAGTTCATCAACTTTGAGATTAGGTTTGATGTTCAATGTTTTCCCTAAGTCAAATTGTACTGGAACACTCTTGGAATTATCAATTACTGGAATCAATTTGGTATTACTGACTAAGACTTATTCTGTGAGTTCTTCATGTTCTCATTCTTTTAGTGTGTTATCTAGGATCCGATATGCTCTTTTACTGACAGACATAGGCTCACTAATGACGTTACAGATGGTATCATCTTCATTTTTTGTCTTAAAGGTCAAGGCTCTCCCAATTGTTAATAAAGGATGAATATATTCTTCTTCCTCTAAGTCCATCCACAATGGATTTTCAGCGTCTATGCTCATTTTAGCTGGAGGATATAAAGTCAAATTCTTAATGGTAATTCCAATAGAAAATTTCATGGAGCTTGATATACAGCTAATGTATGCATCTGTTGTAGCCAACCATGGTCTTCCCAAGATCAATGGGTGTCCCCCCAGCTACGGCTTAGGCTGTAAAACAACAAAGTATGTAGGGTACTCCCATGAATCAATGGAGATTACAACATCATCCAAAAATCCTTCTGATTTAATAGTATATATGTCATCCATCTCTAGTATGGTTGGGGTAGGTCTGAGATTAGCGAATCCTATTTTTTTAAGGTCTCAATAGTCATAACATTTATTGACACGCCTAAGTCAACCAAAACATTAGATATTTGAATATGTCTAGTACATACTATGACAGTGGGGTTACCTGGATCAGCATATTTGGACAATGGGACTTTTCTCATCATTAGTTCATATAATTGTCCTACCACATGCACTGTAGAGGGGTCTTTCGGTTTCCTTCCTGGTTTTTTTACAACCAGTTCTCTAATAGTTTTGGAATAAATAGGTACGCCATGTAGGGATTGTAACAGTGCAATTATTACATAAGTATTTTTCAACTCTCTTAGGAGGTTGAAATTAGGTTGTTCCACGACCTTTTGCGAGGTAAATCATTTAGGATACAATGTTTCTTTCGAATACTGTGTAATTGTTGTTTTAGTACATGTCTTTGCAAGTGTTTCAGCTGTTGTTTCGTTGTGTATCTCAATCGAATTTCAGTTGGTGTTTTAGTTGGTGTTTCAGCTGCTATTTCAGCATCCTCAATGATGGGGATCGTTGAACTGAATGAATTTCCAAATGGTGGGTCCATTCCTTCATCGATCATTGAGGATGGAACATCCTCAATGAATATTGGTTCCACTACCCGCCTCGATCGTAAGTGTAAATTATTGCAAGGAAGAGGGGAAATAGAATACACTAGCATGCTGGAAATTTTGAATTGTTGGTGTTGCATTGTCTTATTGTTGGGATTGGAGTTAGGTTGAGCAGGAAATTGAGGATGGATTGGTGCACCCATTTGTGGAGATTTATTTGGGAGTTATAGCTAAGACTGTTGATACTACGGATATGAGGGCTAGTTATGAGGAAACTGATTTCCTGGATACTGATTTTTCCATCTCGGAGACTAAGGATATTGTTTCTTTAGATGTGGTGCCCATGAATTCCAAGGGTTCTGATATCCTATTGTTGGTTGCGAAGGTTGGTGCCACTGTGTATTGGATATGAGTATGGTGAAGGAAATTGATTATTGGTATTATTCCAAGAATTGAAAGGTGTAGGCTCAGAGTGCAGACCTGGAACGCGAGGTTTCCATGGCTTCTTTTGCGCAATAAAACATGCATGTTCTATGTCTACAGTGGATGATTGAAATACTTCTTTGTATTTTGGAAGTGAGGGACAATGTTTGGTATCACGCTCTAATTCACACAATCCACACACCTCTACCTTATCAAGTGGACATTTTATCAGCGGATGCTTCTTCCTGCTCTTAGGGTAGAACATCCCAAGTACCAGATCTTCATCCACTTTTTTCTATTTTTCTCTCATAACATTTAGTTGTGAAGAGATGGAACTCATCATGTCAGTTTTGAAATTCTCTAGGATATTTCCAATATTTGCTCGAGTATCTCCTCCATGGGATGACTTTTGTACCCATGAGAAAACATCTTGATCCTTTGTGTTGGTTCTAGAAGATCCCATGGAATATCATTGACATAAGTCCACAATATGGTCAAAGAAATCCTTAGAGATATCTTCGCTTCCATAACAAGTTAAGCATGTCTAGACAATCTTTTCTTATTCCCTGCAATAGAATGATCTTGAGAATGTCCCTTCTAATAGTAGTTTAACATGACCTCTGCACATTGTACAAAAGCCTTTCCACAAAATCCTCCAAAATCTCACCATCTCTTTGCACCATATTAAATAACTCTTCATTCTTATCCTTCATCCTACAATATTCTTGATACTTACCGAGAAACACATGTTTCATCTGCTCCCAAGTTGTGACAATTTCTCCACCCAAGCTCATAAACCAGTGTAGGGAATTATCTTTCAAGGTAGCAGGAAAGAGTTTCATCTTTTGCTCATGAATGGTGTAGTCATAAATGTGACATAGAATTTCGAACTCAAAAAGGAAATCATCTAGATCTTTTGTGGGATTCCCATGAAAGTGAGGTAACAATGAGGGTGATATATTCTCCATGGGGGCCTATCCAATTGGTTATCGAATGGGGAACTGAAGTGTGGAAACTATCTCATTAGAGGAAATTTCAATTTAAAATGGGCCTTCCAAAAATAATACAAATTCCATGTCATCATGTATTAGCCAATCAAAATGCTTTGAAATTCAAAAAGGGAGCACCTCTTAAACAATTTTTTAATATAAATTTGGGGTTAAGTATCATAAAAAAACTATTCTTTTTGTTCGTATTTTCGACATATCTCCCTGTGTTTTTACTCAAATTTTGATCAAGAGAGCTCGTTGGATGCAGAATTTAATTCTGCATCCAACGAGTACCCACTCATCATACTTTTGATAGGCCCCACTATCCCAAAAACAAGAAATACCTGAAAAAATGTGATGATGATGTCATCATCACATTTTTCAGGTATTTCTTTTTTTTGGGCAGCGGGGCCCATCAAAAGTATGTCGAGTGGGTACTCGTTGGATGCAGAATTAAATTATGCATCCAACAAGCTCTCTCAATCTAAATTTGAGTAAAAACACAGGGAGATATGTCGAAAATACGAACAAAAAAGTAGTTTTTTCTTTTCTTCCTCCAAAATTAATAAATATTATTTTATTATTTTAACTATTATTTTATTAATTTTCCTTAGGAGGTCCATTTTGAGTTGAAATTTCCTCTAATTCCTCATGCTAGAGGTCACCATTATCACCATGATTTTCCCCTACTTCTTCCTCATGATCGTTGTGGTGACATTTGTTATTCATGATTATCTCCTCCTCTTCCTATTTTCGATTCTTATAATCTCCAAGATTCTGTCAAAACTGTAACCACTCCTATTTTGAAACTTCTTTTCTGATGATTTGGTAAACCTCCTATGGTCCACCTAATCCCACATAACTACCCCTATCTCCTGTAGTTTCTTCCGTAGGGACACCGAATGGTGTCACAACTCCTATTGTTCTCTCCACCATTGACACGGATGCTTCCATCCTAGGAGTAGTAGTGCTTCTTCTAACAAATTATAGTCCTTCATTTTGATTTCCAGTAGAATAATTAACCCTAGAACCTAATTCATCAATGAATGTCTTTCTCCCTAATCTTGGGATACAACCACGACCTCTTCCACCTTCCAAGTTATTATTTTGGGGAGTTCTGGGAATATCTCGTTGAGTTCTTCTCGTATTCATGCAAACCTATAAACCATGCATCTTAAAATCATACCTAATGAAGAAAATGAACCAGTTCAACTACTAACTATGCCTATCAATTACCTTCCCCAGTGGGGCAACAAAATGTTTGACACTCTATATACTCATTAATTACTTAACAAGAAGAGTGTTCAATATTTAATTGTCAACCCTTGGAAGTTTGTTATTTCGAAGGAAATTAGCAAAGTATATGTATAAACATGTTCAGTAGTTGATAAGTAAAATTAAATTCACTCAATTCTAATTACTTCTCAACCAACTCAGATCCCTCTAAGAAATCAAAGTAACATACCATCTAGGAATTGAAAAGAACTTCTATTTCCTATCATACTAATCTTAAGGTTTATGATCTAAAGAGGAATCCACCTAGAATTACTTTTGCAAAAAATGGAAGTCTAATTTACCAAATCATAAATATCTCTACTCATTAATTAAACAACAAATTCATCAAATAAAATAATGTATCTAACCAAACCAACTCTAGAAAGATAAATACCACACATAACACAGGAGTTGAGAAAGTTTGTAATAGTTACTAACACACTTCTGCATAAAAGGAAAGATTAACTACATAGTCCATAGTGAAACCACACCACCTACAACATACCAAAAAAAAACCAAATAATGAAATCACTGGGTAAATGCAATTGTAGCTAACCATAAAGATATATCAAACTAAAATTCCACACTTAAATAGAAATAAAATACTAAAGCATCTAAATTACCAACAACTCTGTTAAAAGGAGGGCCCTGGCCTTCAAGTAGAGATGTTGTTGAAATCTCACAAAGAACACAATAGAGAAATACTGAGAATTATCACTCCTTTATTAATTTAAAAAAAATTGCAGTTACAGCCACAGTCACTCTGCTGTCTCTTACAATCTGCGAATGAACCCTTGGCCCTCCCTGCATGCGTATACTTATACAAGAACAAAGCTATTATGTTACATAAATTTCGGGAATCCATGAAGATCTTTGATCTTCAGGCTGCTGATTCGTCAAGACAGTTACAGCTAATAGTCCCTTGCATAAAATCATCTCAGGAATAAATAGGCTTTTACTTTGAGTTGTTCCAAGAACTGACATGCCTAGTGAACTGCAAAAGATTCTAATGGAGTTTTAATTGCAAACGTGAAGGTGCATCCGAGATTCCTTTTGCATTAATGTTGACCACATCATTTGAGCAGGTAGTTGATGCCAAGAAGGACTGACTTCTAGATGTGACAAGTTGTTGTAGTTGCGCCACCTGGTGATTTTGAATCATTCCTTCAGGCCATGAATAGATCAACACAACAAAAGATAAAATCCATAATTGTAAGTAAAACAAGCATAAAACGAAATAATAGATAATGATTTATACCTGGGATATTTATTCTTGTTTGTATGAGAAGAATAAGGATCTAGCTGCAACATAGGGATAATAATATGGAAAAAGGATGGAACGGAGTAGGGAAAAAAAGGGTAAATTCAGGACCCAACAAACTTGAGCCATTTCCTAACCAATTCGATACATGTTCTCCTAGTTGAAAAGCATGTATTGATGTGCCTGAAGGGTACAATTGAGTATGGGATCAATTATGATACAAATCATAAGACTAACCTACACGGTTATGTTGATTTAGATTGGGTAGGCAGTGCCACTAAGAGGAAGAAAACCTTGGGTTGCTTCTTCAGTTTGAGATCTAGTATGATCTACTAGTTTGGAAAGATGCAGTCTTGCATGGTGTTGAGTATAGCCGAGGTGAAATATGTTGCTACTTGCTTGGCTAGTTGTGAGGTAGTATTTTTTTTTAAAGATAATATCTGATTTGATTAATCTTACTTGCATTTTTGTATGATGCAGAGAGGGGAAGTTAAGCTCCATTATGTGATCCAAATCGAGGCCCCTCAAAAGAGGGAGGGATACATTCTAGCATGGATAGAGACACAGGTTATCTGAGTTTAAAATTTATGGTGAAGTTCATAGGTTGCTCGGATGTAATCAGTCCTGCAGGTTGTCCTCAGATGTAATAAGTCCTGGAGAAGCTCGCAGGTTATCCTTGGATGTAATCAGTCCTGATGTGATTCTATGCTAGAAATATCCAGAGTGAAGTTCGACTACCTTAGAGAAAGACTTGGTGAGATCCAGAACAATACCTCTCGAAAGAGGGAGTGATGAGCTCTAACATAGCTGAAGAGACAAGTTGTCTGAATATAAAATCCTGGTGAATATCGTTGGTTTCTTAGACGTAATATTCATGTAGGTTATCCTTGGATGTAACCAGTCCTAGAAAAGCTCATATATTATTTTTTTTCTATGCTATAAATAACGAGAGACCAGAAGACGTAGATGCATGATATATCACATGGGAAATTAGACAAGTTGTACAAGCAGTAAAAATCCTAGTGAAGCAGGATGCTTATACGTAATCAATCCTGTATATTTTCTGAGTGTAAATATGAGTACTGGCATGATACATAGGTTACTCAAATGTAATAAGTCCCGAGACAGGTTATCCAAATGTAAACATGAGTCATGGCATGGTATGTAGGTTATTCATATGTGATAAGTCATGTGGGTTGTCTGAGTGTAAAAAGAGCTCTGGTGTGGTACACAAGTTTCTCGGATGTAATAGGCCCTGAAGGTTGTCTGAACAAAACAAAACCACAATATCCAAAGAGAATATTGAGTCCAAGATGGCCATAAAATAGCCAAAATCCACAACCCCACAGATTAAATTATGGTTACATGCACTACAACACACACCTTCAGAACAACACACGCACTGTAGCGCAAAAATTCCTTCAAGATCCATGTGTCTAAATGAAATGGCAGGATATCACCCACCAATGGTGCATTGATGGCTCATGAGAGAACCACTTACCCATTTGAATTTGAATTTGGCCTCTTGCATTAAATAGCCTCTTGGTGTACTTGGGATCCAAAACATGAATCAATGGTTTCACACTATGATCTTGTCATTTCTTGGCCATTTCTCAGCCTATAAACGATGGCTACGGGCATGCTTATTGAAATTTTTTATTATTATCAAAGTTATATTTCTATAATTTAGATTGTGCTTCACTTTAGCTCACCTCTTCCCTTCTTCCAATCATTTTCAAATCTCCATTTCTTCATTCCCTCAAGGGGAAAGTTATCTTCTCATATATTGGTTCACTAACCACTTTTCGAACATTGTTGGAAAAGAAAGGCCTCCCTTAGGAATAGTGTTTACCTCCTTTAGGATATGACCTCTCTAAGGTGTTGTAATAGCTTGACCATTAGGTAATATACACGTGGCTTAGCTCACATTTATTATTGGAGTTTTCATCCTCTAACCCCTTTACTATTTTTATCAATTTTTGTTAATCATTTTCATTGTTTTATTTTGTTTCCCTCTAACAATCTATTGCAATATCACTCAGGGTCGTCCAACCACCACAACAAGGGGATCCAAATACTAAGTCCTTGTTGCAACCTATAAGGCCTAGCCCCATACCAAAGTGGGAAGGAACTCTTTGCATTGTCTCCCACAACAATATTAATGGTGACTCAACTTATTTTTTGTTCATTTCTCTTTGTTTAGGTTGTTGTTCTTATTTTGGTCAATTTATGATATATTTTTTCTTGCAGGTGAATAGGACCATCTCTCCCATTCCATAAACCTAACCTCCATTCAGTCGTTTCAACCATTTTCAACATTAGTACTATTCTCGACGCATCTGGTGCACTAGCAGTGTTCTTTAACCTTTGATAAACACGCTAACATCGCAATTTATTAGACTTTTGTCTACGCAGATTTCCTATCTCGAATCATCGTTGGTTTATTTCACTATGCACGTGTTATAGAGCAAAAGTGAGTGTTTATGTCACACTGCATCATGACTGTAAATTTTATCTCTGCATTGTCTCTCATTTATTTGCTTTGTATCCATTTGCACAACAATCTGCAACCCACTAACTGCTCACTAATGAACTAGGAATTAATTAGCTTACAATGGTTACTTGTTTATTTAGTAATCTTCCCACCTAGATTAAGAATAGGGATTAAATGGTTCATCTCCATCGAAATCAACTTAGGTAACCAACTTGAAGGGTCCTAAAGGACCTCGTTGTTGTCAGTAGCATTCGAGACATCATATAGTTTTTTTTCTTTTTACTTTAACATCTTTAGTTTAAATTAGTTTAATATCCACTTTGTGCACACAAACAAAGACCTAAATTCCCTTACCTTCCCATGTATGCTCTTCACGTTGTGAATCAAAAAAGGAAGTTAAGGGTGAAATACCTAGTATGCACAATTCACATTTATTTTTGCAAGCATCACTAGTTTGTTTAGAGCTCAAATTACAATTTCCATCTTTTTTTGTTTGAGCAATTCACTTAATTGCAACAATACTATTTGCTTTCATCACATGTTTATGCCCATTGGCACACACTAAGGGACCTAAAGCCTCTTTCCAACCGAGTATGCTCTTCATGATTTCAGTGAATCAGAAAGGAAAGGAAGCATGAAATACCTCCCTTAAACCCATTTAATTAACAACAAAATCCTTAACAAGAAACAATTATAAAATGCTTGCCAACTAAAATACTTCACACATGGGGTCTTCACTTAGTGAAAATATGCCATAGCGCCTTCGTTCATGGGATATTAAAGAATACCCCTAATTTCACTAGATATTAATAATTACTTACAAAATCCTTTTGTTGAGCCCCCCTCCCAATACATATTTCCAATTAAAAACCCCTGTTTTTACAATACATTCCTTATTTTTACTAGAAACCTTGTTTTATACCCCCGATATCCTATTCCTCCCCCCCCAATACCTACAATAAATTGACCTTATTTTTCACAATTAAAAACCCCCCTTTATGAATGAATGTGATAAGATATTGCTTAACAAGGTGAATCCTCCGTGACTCCACAGGAGCTCACAAAACAATCATTTTAGCCTAATAGGACTGATTGGGATAGGCATCCAAACAATGCCCAATAGTATAGTTTCATTAGACATATTTTTGAAACTTAGCATTATAGGGTACTTTTAAATCCTATCCTGTGAAGTAGAATTCAAATTCACACCTAGCAAGGTGACCTTCTAAGTGAAGGGTAGAGGGGGAGATGGTTATTTATCACCTAGCTAGGTGACATTCTAAGAGAAGGGTTGAGGGGGAGATGGTTATTGAAGGCCTCAATTCATTGTTAAGAAGATTTGGAATAATGGAAGAACTAGAAGAGATGCTTGTAAGACTTTAGTTTATTGTAGAAAGGGGTTCTTGAGACTAAAAATTCCAAGATGGAAAAGGTGATGGTCCATGCAAGGCCTCTTAAGATGAGAGACTAAGTAGAATAGTCTTTATTGGGTTTGATAAGAAACTTTCAAAGTTTTTAGCATAAGCAATTAGAAGGATTATTTAAAATTCAATCTCTAACTTAGTCAATGATGGCCATTAATTGACTTATATTTTTGGATTATACATTGATTTGTATGTTTTAGATAACAACAATATTCTTTGATTAACTTTTGGCTGAAGCAAAAATAACGTCTTAAAAACTTAAAACTACCTACCTTTTTGTTTTTGACATATAATATACCAATTTTATGAAGTGCAATTTATGAATCCCTAAACTTTACAAGGCCCAAATTGTCCATTTAGCACAAAAAGCTTAACATAGGATATGACTAGAATACCCATACTACTCTATTAAAGTACAACACATACTCTAGTTAAGTTGATAGAAGTTTGGAAGGAAAATGGGATACCTTGGGATTTGATTAGTTGACTTAGGCTAAATCCATGATTACCCTATGCTAATCCACTACTCACACTGACAAGGTAACAAGTTAAACATTTATTTTCAAAAATCATAGTCAACCATTTGACACCTAACAAGTTACAATATAATAACAAATACAATATTTATTTTCAATATTTGAAGTAAAATAATTGCATTTAAAACCAACCTCGTTGACATCTCATCCAATAAAACATAAAGCAAAACTTACGAATAAAACATAAAAGTAAAACTTACAATATTTAAAGTAAAATAATTGCATTTAAAACCAACCTCGTTGACATTTCATCGAAAAAAACGTAAAGCAAAACTTACGTACGCACTACGTTCTTGGATAAACAAGTAATATTTTATTTATTTATTACATTTATAAATTGATATGATTTGACGATTTGTTTCACTTTACTTGTTTTTATATTATATTCTTTTTTTAGTGTAAACTTTAATTTATTAATATTATTTTACATTGTTATTAACTTAAATTATATGAAAATGATTCAAGTTCTTTAAAACCAATTTTGTTCTATTAAATATATATATCTTAAAAAAATAATATTAAATATATATATCTTAAAATAATTAAAGAAATAAATTTACAATTTAAATATATAATTAAATAAAAAATTAAAAGTATTTAATATATTAGTATTATTATTAACAAAACATTTTGTTTAATTAATTTGAAAAACCAATTATTTAGATTTAAATAATGTTAGAAAGTTTATGTAATGTGCTAAGGATTTGAATTTTCTTTTCCTCACAATTAGAAACTAAGTTAAAATTTTAAAATTCAGACTTATTATTAAAAGTGTAGATATCTTGTTGAGGTAGCATAATCAAGATATAATAAAAGTATTGGAAGGATGGAATCTATTTATGCATTAAAAACTATAATTAAAAGAAAAACAATTCAAGTTATTTCATCTCTCTCAATTATTTTAAACAATCATCAGGTATGGTAATCAATCTTCTTTAAGGATGGAAACAGAGATAGTATCACCTCTTTCTCAAACTTAAGGAAATTGGTTAACAGTTCAAGACACATAAGCAAGTGGAAGTTTGATTCTTTATGGACTACCAACCCATTATTTAAGGTGGTGTGATTTTCTTTGAATAATGATAATTAATGGTGACCAATAATTAATGATGAACGTCTTCACTACCAACATGACGATTTCTAAAAAATACAAAACACCATATATTAGTGATGGTTTCTCAAAAATACAAAACACAGTACACTGACTACAAAGTGGAACTTTAAAATGATTTCTGAAAAATACAAAACACCATAAAAATGTTTTCTGAAAATACAAAATGCCATAAATAATCTTATAATCATATAACTACTAGATACTATATTAGCATAGATCTTGATAAATTGCCAAGTAGTAACAGACAAGAACTATGCATAAACAAACAATTTAACTGGAGCTATGGTTGATGTACATAAGTACATAACTTGATCTTCAACGTTTTATGCTTCATTTTCTTCTTCAACTTTTTATGCTTCCTTTTCTTCTTCAAAGTTTTATGCTTCCTTTTCTTCACCAAATTTACCATCTTGATTCTCTAAACTAAAAGTAACTCAAAATAACCAAAATTCAAAAGTTGCTACTAAAATTCAACCAAAATCGCATAGGATACTCAGCTTGATTATTAATAGCTTTTTCTAACCCCTATTCAAAAGTTGTTACTAGAATTCAACCAAAATCACATAGATCCTCTGCTCTTGCCTTCCCAGAAAACCAAGTTAGCAAAATTAAAAATTTTAATCTAATTGACTATTTTTTCTTTTTAACCCTTGAAAAAGAAAAACTCTCAAACATTTTAATAAAAAATTAATTAGCAAAATATGTACTCTCATACAAAAGTAAGGTGAGATTCAATACTCCACACTTACCAATGAAAAACATCTACACAGCCCAAAATGAAATAATGGCAAGACATACACTGCACAAAATGAAATCCTAACAATATTTTTTAAGTCAATGGCAGGATGAATACATTTTGACTGCCTAAATCCGAATTTGATCTAGATGATGAAAATTGAAATTTTTTCGACGGTTTGTTCAATTAAAATCAAAATGCCCATTTTCCCAACCCATTCAATTCAACACCTGTGCATTCAATTTAAAATCTGTTCATAACAGTGGGCCTCCATGGATTTGAGGCCATGAAGCTCATACTTTCTGAAAATAGATATCAAGGCCTGCACGGCTTAAATACAAATTCAAATTGGGTCTTGCTTCTGTCCAAGCGAAACACTTTCATTGCCACCACCGAGCATGAATTCTTCCCATCCCATATATAGTCACTATGTTTTCCATTAACGGTCTGCAACATCTCAGAGACTAATGGGCCATAGTGTCCAATTTTGACCACCATAGGATTTGACCAATGTGCAATATATAAAAATCCAAAATTGCCAAAACTGTAGAAAAACAGAGTTTCAATCTGAACACCCAACACCCTAGAGGCACTTTCTGTATCTCAAGCACATAGTATTACCATTTATTAAGGTAATAGTAAAGGGTACAAAGTACAATTTTTCTTCAATATATGTTGCTTAAATATGTTAAACATTTCAATTATTTTC
Source organism: Pseudotsuga menziesii (assembly GCA_001517045.1). NCBI lineage: Eukaryota > Viridiplantae > Streptophyta > Pinopsida > Pinales > Pinaceae > Pseudotsuga > Pseudotsuga menziesii. Next base: position 325,642 of record LPNX010133385.1, read on the forward strand.
TAGTTTGGTTATTTTTTACATGCAACTAGGTAATACAAATATGTTATTAACCAGATGATAGAAATTATTCCTTAATTCAATTGACAAATCACCCAATTTTTAAGAGATTAATAAATGATACAAAGTATAAGTATTATTTTCCTTGAATTTGAACATAAACAGCCAATATCTTTACCAATGCTTCTCGTAAAGGTTAACCAGCAAAAAGCATGTAAGACACTTCAGTTAACATATTAACCTATGTTTAAGTAAAGTTTACAAGATGAAGAGCCATGTCTCATCACTATCAATCTATTTTTAATTGAAGTTTACAGCATGGAAGAGCACGTGAGTGGGCCTAATGGTTAAGAACATATGTTATCTCTTTAGAGGTCACAGATTCAAAACCGGCAGGGGTAGGGTTGCTCATTGGCCTGTTGTGACAAGGCTCGAAGCATAGGCGACCCCTGGGATAGAGGCTCACCCCAATGGGCTTTGGGACGTCTCGACCCCTGCTAAGTCACGACTCACAAGTTATTGGTATATCTGGCTTATAGGCTATTGAATATACTCTTAAGAAGTAGTTTAAAAAAAAAAATTACAGCATGGAGAGCCATGTCCCATGGCTATCCGTACATGTATTCCATTGTGATTTCAGTCAGGCAATTATGTCAAATGAAAAGGGATTCACCGATCTATCAAAAAAAACCAAGAAAATTGCCACTTTAATCTATTGAAAGTTAACAACATCCAAAAAGCCTTCAACTGCTATTTATCCATCTGCTAGGTGACACCCAAAGGATTTTCCTTTGATGGTCATAATGGAATTTAGCACAAAATAAGGTCAGCTCAAGAGCAAATCCAAATAAGGTGCAGGACCTTATCTTAAGGAAAAATGGTAGAGAATTGTTTGAGCTCATGTAAGACCCATGCCCAACCTAGTAAAGCCTTTCAGGATCAAATAAAGCTACCATATAACTTCATCTTAAAAAGGTGAGGTTTTTAATGGCCAGTCAGTTAGAAAGGAAATAAGAGGATCACAAGCCATATATACAAACCTCCGTTTGAATCCAAGAGCTATTTTTAATATTTGTTCTACACTGTAGAAAATTATTAAGGAGTTATTACCTCTCAATTATATTTGAGTTCCAGCTTTAATTCAATTTATCTTATCCTTATTTATGGATTTTTATTTGAATCCAAAGCCTTTCTTCAATCAAATTCCTATCAGACATTATGAAATATTCATAAATGACTGACACATACCTCCCAAGCCATTAAGTGATATTTGAGCTCAAGCACAAAGACAGTTCATCTTTCCATAATTATGAACATCAGTCTGAATCCAAGGTCTTTCAATCAAATTTATTCTGAACAGTTACATTTGAGCTCAAGCACAAAGATAGTTTCTCTTTCCATATTATGAACCTCAGTTTAATCTGAGGTCTCTCTTCAATCAAATTCCTTCTTAACAGCTGTAATTGAGCTCAAGCACAAAGATAATTTATCTTTTTATAATTATGAACATCAGTTTGAATCCAAAGGTTTCTCTCCAATCAAATTCCTTCTGAACAGTGATACATTATGAACAAATGCTGATACATCATGAAAATTTGAAAATGTCTGATGTAGACCTCCCAGCTATGATGCATTATGAAAAATTTCAAATGGTTGATTATACCTCCCAAGCAATGGAATTATTTTTGAGCTCTATCTCCAAATTGGTTTTTCTTTTCATACCCTTATAAATTATTTATAAAAGAGGCCACTGAGTCTACAAAATTGTTCCAGATGGTCAATAGTGAGAGACCCAACATCTCAATGAGATTCCACAGGATGGCCGAAAGAAGCTCAGCAAAGGCATGAAAGGCAGTGTGCAGATGCACCAAAAATTCATAAAACACAGAACCCAAGAAGCCCACTAAAGCACTTAATGCATCCTGAATCAAGCTCACACACCCAAGTACTGATATAATCATCAAATCTGTGAAATACCCAATCACATACTCCAAAATTATGGCCCCCCCCTGCACCATATTTCCGAGAACTGCAAGAATTATTGATCCAGGGGTCCTCAATATATGGATTAATGCCACTGATGCCACTGCAATTATCCTAAACACAGCATATGATAATATGTCAACTATTAAGATAACAATATCTGTCAGGACACACATTTTTACAGCTGAATTTAGCCTTCATACCCATTTACCAAAATACTGCTCTTCCCCATTTTTATGTCTACACTGTTTCTGCCATTGTTGTTTACAGAAACAGAATATCAACGTGAAGTTTGAACAATGAGATTTACATTGTGAATATATTCCAATAATTTGTGTGTTCTGTCAGAGTTTGACAAAACTAATTTCGTGTGTTCTGTTGGAGTTTGACAAAACACGAAGGTCGGTTTTCCATCATCAAAATTGTCACATCGAATTGGACCCGTACGGCCTTCTCCTTGTCCTGTGCCAAAATATCTTCCACGTATCCCACCTCCTCCTCTTTATTGCTGTTTATCTGCTACCTGGTATATGGAGCGATCCAGCCTTTATCCTTTCTGTCAAGGCTTCCAAGGCTCTGCATTTCTCTGTGTTGTGTATTGTAGATCCACAAAATGAACAGTATACAGTATTTGGCACGGAGTAATATTTCTGCAAGATTGGGCAGAGTCGTGGTGGATGGCCAAATGCTTTACAAATATATGTGAGAGTTTGACAAAACTAATTTCGTGTGTTCTGTTGGAGTTTGACAAAACTCGAAGGTCAGTTTTCCATCTGGGTGATAAATAGAAAGCCCACCTACTGAGATGGGTGGGAGGGCCTGCAACCAAACAACCAGAATGCGTGAAACCTTGTCAATGACGTGTCCACAGTTGATAACGTGGAGTCCAGGTATGGATGACCCAACAGTTGAAAGAAAATGATTGCCCCATAGTTAATGATGTCCTTTCCCCGTCACAAAACAGGACCATTATCAAATTTTCACAAGTTTCAGAGAAATGAGTAACGTCTTTTATGAAATTTCTTCCATCCACATTGGAAAAGATGGAATCGTGCTATACAATTTATAAGTGTTATATATATGGCACAGTGATCCAAACATAAGTGATCCAAACATAAATAAATCCATGGCATGAAATGTAAATGTACAATTCCAATGAGATTTAAATGGATACTTACAAGCTTTGATGCAATTTATTTTTAGTGTTAAAACAATAAAATATTTGTGATATTAAATATAATTTATATAGGTTAATGGGATGTGGATTGGGTGTTTGGAAGAAATGTTATCATTTCTTCCAGTAGGTTTTTTCAAAAAATCCTAATTTAATTATATATTATTTGAATGGATGTATTTTTTTTTGTCATACCTTGATTCTCAATAAGATGTTAGCATTTCATTTTTAAAAATATATATACATAGAAAATTTCTCCAATAAATTCTCGTTACATAAAGTTTAAGGATTTTTTAAGAAAAATAACAAAAAAAAACTCTACCAAACATAGATATTTGGAACCACTATTTTCATAAAGACTTTTTATAATAGCACTTTGCTAGGTGATGTACTATTTGATTGTATTAGTCATTTTCATATAGAGGTACTCCCCATTGTATTATAGTTGTTAGTGTGTATATTATGTGGAAGTTTGGCTCTAACAGTATTTTTAGTAGTATTGTGTTTATTATTATGTTTTTAAGAAAAAATGAGTATTTGTATTTTTATGAGGAAAACTACAAAAAAGTAGATCACAAAGGAATGAGAGAGTTTTCATTAGTTGGGTCGTGTCCATTTCCAAAGGGGATGGAGAGTGCTTGGGAGCGCTTTATTTCCTTTCTATAGTCCTTGCGTTCTCTAAAGTGTTTCGGGTAAATACATACAAATTGAGTATTGAGTCATTCACGAAATCAATACATATTGGTAAAGTTTTTTATGTTGATGTTGAGTTATATAGGTTGAAACGTGTGGCAAGGGATTTTGTGTTTTCTTCTTTGTTACCTTTATCATTTTGTCCAACTTTTCAGGGAAGGGTGTGACCAACTCTTGGAGATCTCGCCATGGCATTTTCTACTCTACCCTCCTTGTAATTGGTTGGGGGCTCCTATGTTGTCAAATATTCTTCCTATTCAAGGTGGGATTGATTTGGTGATTTTGCAATGTTTTCTTGACTTTCTTGGTGCTTGGGTTTTGAGTTTCTTTGGGGTGAGGTAGGGTTTCTCTACCATTGCAATGGATGGTGTAGTTGGTAGAAAAGGAAGTTGTTGTTCAAGAAGAAAAATGTCTATGTGTTGAATCATTTCTTTTGATTATTTATGGGGGGTCTTTAGAGTGCCGCAAAGTTTTAGGCCTGCTCTCGATAGCGAGGTTAGTTGGAGAGGTTCCTTGAGTTTCTTTTTTTGAAGTTGGCAAAGCTTGTGGGAGGGACCGAGCTTTCCTCAAGGAGTTCTAAAGTGAGATTCTCTTTCTTGATTACATGATGCTGCTCAGATGCCCCCATCCACCACAAGAACCCTTTCTATGGCTTATTGGGTTGTCAAGAGATTTTTTTCTTGGGGTTGTGTGTTGCAACATGGCTAGTGTCAAAATAGGATATGCAATGAAAGGTCACCTGCTCGTAATCTAGAAGTCGATTCCAAGTGTAATTGTTGGCCACTAGATTTATTCTTTATGGGAATCCATTGGAGAAGTATATTCCCACACAAATATAGGTATAGGTGGTGATATCACTCTGCTTTATTTTTTCACTCTCAAAATGAAACTTACATATTAGGAATTTCCAATATCTTTGAGAGAATCAAGTCCATGAAGTTTGAAAAGTAGGCTAGGAAGTCTTAATCGTACTAAATTAGTAGAGAGGGAGTCCGAATAAGGGTTAAATGCTAGGAACCATTCCTTCATGTATATGTCGTTGGACCCCAAAACCATTGTCCTATGTTGAGGATCATGAGATTCTAGTCTTTCACCTAGCCAAGCTTGACAACAAAGAACCTTTTGGCACATATATGTACATCTATTTTTTGATTCCTTGTTTCAATATTGTCAAGATTCAACTATGGATATCAAATAACTTTGGTCAAATTAGATGTGCAACTCAAAGTTAAAAGCACTCTCCTATGAAAAATTGTGAAAGGTAGTTCATTTGAGACATAATATGGCTAACAAATTTTTCTTCTGTATTTTAGGTAAACTTAGAGAGGTTTGTAAAATATCTTTGTACCACACTTAATGTTAATATGGGTTCATTTTTTAAAACAAAAGTAACAATTTGGTATGTAAACACCAAAGAGATGCTTATATCAATGTGAATTGACAACAATACATATATGTTTGGTATTGGATTCTTTAAATAATTATATCTACATAAGCTATATGCACACTATACTTAAAAGTGAGGGAGGTTTTTGCATATCACATTTAAGAAATTTAAATGTAAATAAAAAATTTATGATTAAGATGGAGTTAATTTAATTAACAAAAGTCAATTTTTTTCTTTCTAAAAGTACATCTTACTTTTCTAAATACAATTATTTAAAGAACCTAGTAAGCATTATATATAACTTTTTTTTCCTAAAAAGAAATTGTAGTTTTTATTCAAAACCATAATGGAAAGTGCATTCTTCATCAGTGCTAGGCATAACTTTACATATCTTGTTCTTGACACAAGTTTTAGTAACTATCACTTTGACTTATGTAAAAAATACTACAAACACTGTGTATACTCATTACTTTGGCTTTACATAATTGTATATACAAAACTCATTGGATATGCAATCATTCTTTGAATGCCATATTTGGTTAAACAAATGAGCATTCACTCTACAAAGCTTCTAACAATAATCAAGATCTCATATAATCACATATCTTGAGTTTCCATAACATTCAAGGTTGTTCTTCTTAGATTGCATCAATTCACTTTAATTCAATAACTATCTCTTTAGCTTTCATAAAAAATGAATACAAAATTGTGTGTACTCATCACTTTTGCATTACTAAACTGTGTATATAAAACTCATCAAATAACTTATGATCATTCACTCTGCAATCCTTCAAACAAGAATCAAGAACTCATAATATATATCTTCGGTTTCTAGAATACACATTTAGGCTATCTGTTGTTGTTCTTAGATTGTGTTCATTCACTTTAACCTAATAACTTGTTTTAGATCTCAAAACATGCTTCATCCACCAATTATCCATCTACTTCCTAGATAAATACTTTTTGTGTCTCCTTTGAGAGTCCTAACTTTGACAGTTGGTCTGCCTTTGGTTTAATTCTCTATGAATATGATTAAATGTGATCTTCTCATACAATCTAACAACATTTTTTTTACAATCTAAAGTTAATTTATGAAGATTTATGTCCTTGATAGCAAGATTTTGGTCATCCATTTAATAATCAATTGCGAGTCTCCAAATAACTATAATATTTTTATTCCTATTTGATGTTCCACCCTCATAACAACTAGGAGAGCCATCAACTCTGTTATGTCATTTCTTCCTTCACCAACATTTTCCATTATCTGAATATAGTGGTTCCCCTTGAAGAAAATAATGTCCCAATACCTCCTATATGTTCCTCCCTTTGATATGCACCATCAAAAAATGCCCAAGGTAGTGGACGATAAATATCTAAATAGGCGATGATCCTTTCTCTCTTTTCTTTATGAGTTTTATTTTGTAAATTTGAGAAAGTGAGCATATATTACCAAATGCTTGGAACATAAGCATAATCCTTTCTTGAAAAATCCAGGTGTTTCTCGCCATCCAAATGCTCCAATTGTAAGGAAGAGAACAACCCAAAAATTTAATATAACTTTATTCTAAAACTATTTTAGTAAACCTTCTTCCACATTATTTCCAACCCGTATATATTTTACTCCTAATAAATATCCCACATCGTTCCATACCTTCTTAATCAAAGAACAATGAGTAAAAAGATGGTTAACATCCTCACCAGATTGCTTGGAAAAGTAGCAGATCCCTAGTGCTTGACATAGCTTCTTCTGTAGAAAATATCATGTTCGAATATTGGAATGCAAAAAGAGACACATAAATAAGTTCATATTTTAGCGTTTTAACCTTCCAAATCAAACTACACCGCCAACTCTCCTCCCTCCCTTCCTTCTCTATAAGAATATCATAGCCCTTGCTTACAACATAACTTCTAGCGTGCTTATTCTAAACCCATACCAAACTGTCTACCCCATCCTAAATTCTGATGAACCCTCTCTAGAATTTAGAAATATAATGTTTCCATTACTCAACCAAAATGTCCCTTAAGTTCATTTTCTCTGCAAATTTCCATCTTTGTTGCTAGCTAATCGACTTTGAATCATCTTCCACTTGTGATAAATTGTAAATATTTTGCTGAAAAAGACACTAGATCATATCTTCAAAAAGATACAATAAATTATTACAACATTTTATTCCATCTTTCCGAACTATGACTTGAGTTCCTTCCCATACATTCCAATCCAAACTACCTCCAATGATAGAGAATGCTAGTAATAGGGCCTTCTAATGGTTTGAGCATTTTTTTTATAGATTTTCACATAATTCCTTATCCAATTATTTAAAGCCTTGGATGTAATATAAAACTTTCTTCCATAATCTTTCTTTACTTATTAAATCCTAGACACTTTTCTCCACCAAGACTCTACTAAATTCTCATAGTTTTTTTAATCCACACCCATATTTGTAAAAGGGAAACAAATTTTTTTTCCAAAGTGATAAGTGTAAAAGGGAAACCCCTACATATTCTGCATATTTTATTCATCACCCCCTTCATAATATGTGTTGGAAAGCACTAGTAAATTGTAATAGGCTCAAGTAATGCCTTGACCAAAGTCAATATTCCTCCCTTATCAACCATCTATGACACCAAAAATGTATCATGCATTCAATTTTACATATCAACCAATGACAGTCCTTACTGCAATATCCATTTGGTTTTATATGAAATCCAAAATATTTTAACCCATCATTTAGAGAAACTAGAGTAAAATGAAAAAGCTAAACAATACTATCTGAAATTATATCTTGAATATTATTGCATCTTATCGAAGATTTATTTAAATTAAATTCCATTTCCCTATCACTTTATAAAATGACTTGAGAATAGTATAGATCTCTCTTACCTCCTCTATAGTTCCCCTTGCAAAACGAGGAATTTCATATACAAACAATAAATGAGTGAAGTGTTATAATCGACCAACATCAATAGCTTTGATTAATCCATTTATTCCGACTACTAAAAGAGCTATACTTATCCCTTCTGCCACCAGCAGAAAAAGGTATGGTGACAGAGGACACCCTTATCAAAGTCCTCAAGTTCGTTTGTAGAAACTTGACACCGCTCCATTAATCAACACATCAAAGTAAATTGTCTTGACGCGATCCATAATTCAATTTACTATTGAGACATCGAAACCTATGTGGTTAAGTGAAAGGCAAAGATACATATAGATACATCTATGTAGGCTTTATCCAAATCTAGTTTAATCACTACAGAATGAATTCTTCTATGTCCGATTGAGTGTAGTGATTCTTGTGTTGTTCCAATAGCCTCATTGGATTTCCCTATCTTTCAAGAACCCAAATTTTTCAGCTGAGATTACCTTGACAAGTATTTCATTTAATCTTTCTACTATTAATGTTGATGTATTTGTAACTTGGGAATGTATTCACTTGTATATATTGTATTTCATTGGTCCTCGATGCTCCTATCGAGAAAATCACTTGTATTTCTTTGTACCTCGATGCTCCTATCCAGGAATTACTAAAAGTCATGAGGAAGTCCCCTCCGTTGTAAGTCGGGTCATTAGTACCCTAGTTGTGGTTACTCAAGCCTACATAACTGAGATAGGATTACTCAAGCCTACAAAACAAAGTAAAATATTAAGTGAACGAAAGAATATAAATAGAGAGTGAGCCTCTCTATTTATCACAGTCACTCACACTCAGTTGTAGCGCATAACTGAGAGAGAGAAGAAGTTGGGACAAGAGAGAGAGAGACAACTGCTGTCGGGAGATCATCTTTGTATCTTTGGATTTTACTTTAGGTGCTCATTCTATCTATGAGGAATTTGCAGGTTTTTCTCCTTTATGGTTTTCTTGAGGAAAATATTTGTGTTCATTGTCTCTTGTGATTGATTGATGTGCATGTTATTCTCTCAAATAAGATCCTAAGATCTTATTTATTAAATGATAAAAATAGAACATGGTATCATAGCTAACCTGAGAAGAAGACACTGTGCAGCTGCAGAAGCTAGGGATTCTTATTTTTTTTGTCTCTCTCCACAATCCATCAACAAAAGGAGACTAAGCTAACTCTCCATTGAAGGGTGCATCTTTCTGCCGAAGCATAATTTGATTCCGGGCATTTTCAGTTTACTTTGGGAAATTAGGGATTTTTACAGAAGAGAAATTTTTTAGCAAGCATAGAATAGGATTTATCTCCTCCTCAAAATCGAAATTTAGAGACCAAGGTCAAGATTTTTGGTTGGGTAAAACTCTGGGAAATTCAAACCCTAATTTGACCCCAGGACTGAAAACCCTAAAATACTAAAACTGGTAGTTTTGGTACATTCGCTATATATCAGGATTGAAGAATTCTATCAGAATTTTTTTTCATAGGCTGGAGATAAAATCCCAATGTACCCTATGTAAAAATTTCAGCCTTAGATTCGCTATATTTTGGGAGGTATGATTCCTCCAAATTAGGGTTCCAGCCTCTTCCATGATTCATCCCTAAACAGGACACCTAGGGAGAATTGCTATATATAGGGATACTAAGGTCCAAATGAAATTTCACAAGATGTTCCAAATAGGGCATGGACTTTAATTTATGTGGTAAAAGTTTTAGACCCTGAAGGTGAAACAATGACACGTGTTAGTCCGTACAAGTTCGCTATACTGAACAGTCCTGAAATACGTCACCTTGGGAAAAATATCATAAGTCCCAATTGGTGAAACAAATTCTTGTCAAACCTATGGTGTTGGAAAGAGGACATACTAGGTTACCTGAGTACGCAATTTCAGACATATATTAGTAGTAATTTTGGATATATCATTGAAACAATATCAGGAATTTTTGCAGAGGAAATTGAAAAACTAGGTCTTCCTGTTCTGGGAGCTTCCCTCCATTGTTTTAAGAAAAGGAGTACATTAGACAACTCACCTTAAAGAGGCCCATATTTTTGTACAATAACATTTGAAATATTCCAAGTTTTTAAAATTAGGGTTTCTCTGACAAACCCTAGATCAGCCAGATCCAGAACCAGGATGGACACCTAAAATCGGTAAGATCTAATCTTTTGCTATTTACATTTGAGGTTCTCATTTCAAAATGACTAATAACACCAGATTGATGACAAGCTTGGTGAAACTGACAACTTCCAAGCATGGAAGTATTGGATCTCACTGGTTCTTGAAGAAAATGAATTGGACACCTACATAAGTAGAGAGGTTCTAGTTCCACAGGGAGATGGGGCTAAAAGCCTTACACAAGAAGAAATTGGTCAAGGCCTAGAAGATCATTACTGATTTGATTAAGGATCACCTTATACCATAAGTTTCTTCCCTAAATACACCTAAAGAGATGTTTTATTCCTTGACCAAGCTATGTTGAAGAGAAGAATATAAATCAGAATATGTATAGGAACTCTGTCATCCTTGAAGAAATTGACTTGGATTAGTACTTCAGTAAGAAAGGTCTAGGAGCTAGAGGGAGATGAGGCCAAGGCTAGAGCCAAGAGAATCATTGCAGATTCTATTAAACATCATATCATCCCTCATGTGTCATCCTTGAAGACACCAAAAGGAATTGTTTGATGCTATGACGAAGCAATCGAAGAAGAATAAGATATTGTGATAACCACCTTGAATGGCCTCCTAGGATCATGGGATTCATTCATTCGAGGAATGTGTGCCAGAAGGAAGTAATTACTTTCAATAGAATCTAGGAAGAGAACACACAAGATGAAGCTCAAAAGAGAATATGGGATCAACTCAAGATCAAGCACTTGCGATTCAAAGAATATCCCTCAAGCGATGAGGAATATGAAGAACTCAATTCTTGAAGAGCCTATTATCCATATTGAGCATTTGGATAAGAAATAATGATGTTATTAATGAAGAAGATGACAAAGCTGAAAGAAGGAGTCTACCCATGAAACAAATAAAGATAAGTATTCAATTGTCAATTCATGATATTGTTATGAATTTGTTTATATTCAGTTGATGTGTTATGCATGATAGAATGTTTGCATTAATGACAGTATACAACTAATATGCATGTGATGGGTAAGTAGCTCATGGTGATATACAACTCTCCATTTCTACTTATCTAGAATGAAACCTCTTTGTTGACATATTGGATTAGTGCACAATCTCAGTGATTTCTTGGTAGAGATGGAAGGCATATAGAAAGTTTCCATGAGTTATGGATGAATGTTGTACTGGCTCAAATAGTTGCATGATTATATCTTTATGCATCATAATTTTCCATTGTAAATATTCCTTATGAAATGTTTCTAACAATAAAAATGCATTTGACTTGTAGGAAAGATCGTGTACAATCACCTACAAGAAAAGAAGGATGCGACTTGTTCCGAAGAACAAGTGACGAAAGTTTGAGAAATAATACAAGACAAAGAATAATATGACGATACTTTCAAAGAAAGAAAGAGGTCTTAGACACAATGCAGTTATGTGACACTGTTGAGCGACATCATTGATGTAGAGCCTTCCAGCTATGAATAAGTAGCCAAGAAGAAAGGGAAAGTTAGTACCAGTTCAAGAAGAATGATGTCTAAGATGCGGTATCGAGACCTGAAGAGAAGTCTGTGGGATACAGGACACGATTCGTAGCACAAGCCTTCTCACAGAAAGAAGGCATAGACTACGAAGAGATATTTTTAGCCACTGGAAGTGAAGACACATGACAGGAAGACTCATGTGTGTAAATTAAAGAAGTCCTTATATGAGCTAAGAAGACACCCATGGGATAACACATACATGAGGAGCTTCAAGATCACCTAGAGTGATGAAGATATTAACCTTTGCTACAAGGTTGAAGATGAAAGCCTATAGAGGATGACAAGCTCACAGATGAGTGTGAGAAGCTTTGGAAAGGTTCAAGATAAAGGATCTTACTATGCAGTGACCCTAGATGGATACATAGAATATTTGTAGCAGAGGAAGCTACTTGTCACTCATGTACAAAATGTTTCAATGCATAGAGTACGAAAGGAAGAGGGAGAATGATGCTCCACTTTAGAGGGAGTGGCTACAAAAGATCCTGAGGTTTGACATGGTACAATAGGATGGACAGCTTACTAATGGCTCTAGGCCTTACTGAGAGTAAAGAGGATTCCAACCTTTACTTAAGGTTGAAGACCAGTGATGCTCTTGTTATATGTCGATGACTTGTTCTTGACAGAAAAGAGGAACTAATTAAAGTTTCAAGAAGGATACTTGTACCAAGTTCGAGATGAAGGACTTGGATATGATGCACTACAAACTAGGCATGGAGGTGTGGTAGAATGCAGATGGAATCTCCCTAGGACAAGGGAATTATGCGGTAGAGATCCTGAAGAGGGTTAGAATGATGGACTGCAAGGCCATGAACACACCTATGGCATCGAACCTGAAGCTATTGAGTGTTGCTTCATCAGATTCAGTTGATTCCATGATGTATCATTAGATGATTTATTCCTTGATGTACCTGACGAATATGAGACCAGATATTTGCTTTGATATCAACACATCAAGACATGTTCACCTGATTGTTGCATAGCATATTCTGGGGTACCTGAAGGGTATAGTTGATTATGGGCTCAAGTATGAAGCGAATCAGAAGATTAACCTGGAGGGTTATGTGGAAGAGCACTTCGGGGTGCTGCTTAAGTATGAGATTAGGTGTGATCTCTTGGATTAGCAAGAAGGAGTCCTGAATGGTGCTGAGAATAGCCAAGGAAAAATATGTTGCCACTTGCTCGACTATTTGGGAGGTAGTATGTTTCTTTTGAGAACTACTATTTTATTTGATTCATCTGAATTACATTTTTGTATGATGCAGAGAGGAGTAGTGAAGCTCCAGTATGTGATCCAGATCGAGATCTCTCGAAAGAGGGATTTCTATCATAGCCGGTGAGACAGGTTGTCTGAGCATAAAATCCTGGTGAAGCTCGTAGGTGGCTCAGACATAAATGGTCCTATAGGTTGTCCTCGGATGTAATCAGTTCTAGTGAAGCTTGCAGGTTATCCTTGGACATAATCAGCCCTGATATGATTCTATGCTAGAAATGACCAAAGTGAAGTTTGAGTTTCCTTCCAAGGGGAAGTGATGAGTCTAAGAGCCTTTATGACATAGTAGGATTGGTTCATTCTATGGTCAGATATAAGTGAAGGAGCCTTTCTGACATGATGGCAGGATGGGCCTCCCATGGTCAGATGTGACTCCTAGACGAGCCTTTCTGACATGATGAGGTCGGATGTGAGTGATGGGCCTTTCTGACTTAATGTGGTCAGATGTGAGTCCTAGACAAGCCTTTCTAACATGATGAGGTCAGATGTGAGTGTTGGGCCTTTCTAACATGATGAGGTCAGATGTGAGTGTTGGGCCTTTCTAACATGATGAGGTCAGATGTGAGTGTTGGGCGCGCCTTTCTGAAATGGTGGCGGATGTGTTCCTCCCATGGTTAGATGTAAGTGTTGGGAGGGACTTTCTGACTAGATCAGATATAAGTGCTGAAGAAGATGAAGACCTACCTGGAGGCTAGGCCTACGACCAACATGAAAAATGGTTGGCTCTATAGAACTTCTTGTGATGAGTAGAATTGAGATATAGCACCATTTGATCAAGATAGTGGAAGTAGTGATGATGATGATCCTGTGATTATCTAGCTTTAATGATGATATAGTGATGATCCATCTTTGATGATGATCTAGTGATTATCCTGTGATGATCCAACTTTCATGATGATCTAGTGATGATCCAGAGAAGAAGACTTGTGATGATGAATTGTGTCAAGAGAAAACCTTCCTAGTTAAGAGGGAGTGTTGATGTATTTGTAACTTCAGAATGTATTCACTTGTATATATTTTATTTCATTGGTCCTCGATTCTCCTATTGGTAAAATCACTTGTACTTCTTTGTACCCTGATGTTCCTATCATGAGAACTACTAAAATTCATGAGGAAATCCCCTCCGTTGTAAGTCGGGTCATTAGTACCCTAGTTGTGGTTACTTGAGACTACATAATTGAGTTAGGATTACTCGATCCTACATAATAGAGTCAAATATTAAGTGAACGAAAGAATATAAATAGAGAGTGAGCCTCTCTATTTATCACAGTCACTCACACTCAGTTGTAGTGCATCACTGAGAGAGAGAAGTTGGGACAAGAGAGAGAGAGAGACAACTGTTGTTGGGAGATCATCTTTGTATCTTTGGGTTTTACTTTTGGTGCTCATTCTATCTCTGAGGAAGTTGCGTGGTTTTCTCCTTTATGGTTTCCTCAAGGAAAATCTTTGTGTTCATTGTCTCTTGTGATTGATTGTTGTGCATGTTTTTCTCTCAGATAATATCCTAAGATAATATTTCTTAAATGATAAAAATCTAACAATTAATTTGGATAATAAATTATATACACTACTGCATAAAAAAATTAGACATACTTCTTCAAATGAACTGGCTTTTTCTGATTTGGGAATTAGAACTAGAAAGGTAGAATTCAAAGAACCAAGATTTTTTCCAAAAAGTCTAGTTTCTTTTGCAATAGGAAGTAAATCTAATTCAATCAACTCAAAGAAACTACTCAAAAAATCAATTGAAACCCTATAAGGACTTAGTATTTTATCTTTTCTAAAAGTCTCCCTAACTTTTAGTAATTCATCCTCTATAATCCCTTTGTTGAAATATTTTCTATCCTCCTCCGAGACCATTTGTGGAAAGATCCCATAAATTTTAATTATTTCTACTAAATTCATATGTTATCGTTCCTTATAAATATCCTTGAATAATGTTAATCCCATTGTAAACAAATCCTTAAAACCTCTCACCGATCTACCATCCATTGCTTGTAGTTCCCATATGGAATTGTTACTCTTTCTGAAATTTGCATAATGATGAAAGTATTTCGTATTTTCATTCCCCCCTTCAATCCAAAGAGCATGACTCTTCAACCTCCATACTTCTTCTATTTTCTTTAATATAAAATTCTTGTTTGAATCCAAACTAGTTAGTTTCAAAACCTCCTCCTCCCCGAATCATCCCGAAAGAATACCCTATAAGAGTTTTTGAATCTCATCTTTTACCTCTTATAACTTTTGAGCGTGATTCAATCTATGTTACGTTTCCTACGGGATTGCTAACTCCTTTATTTTATTTAAAGAAAGTAAAATTTGTTCTCTTGTTGATAAATATAGGTTTCGATCATATGAGCACCAGTTATTAAGAACTATATTTCTGAACTATATTTTTGAATGAATCATATTTCAGCCACATCAAATTGAATTTGAAAGGTGATGTAGGATTTTCTACCTACCTCTCTAATTGGAGGAATATTAGACAATGGTATAAACTACCACTAGGATCAACCCTAGAAATTCAGGATGTAGATGTAGATACAAAGATATTTTTCACAAACATGCCGAAGAAAATAGAGAGAGGAATATGAGACTGAACACGAGAGAAGTAAAGAATGATGGATAAATATTCCATGCATTATTGATCAACATAATGTACATATTTAATGCATCCTTGAGAGGCAAATTTGAGTTTCTAAGGAGACAAATCATGCTAGCTCATAAAGCAAGCTTACTAAATATGATAAACCCCCATAGGCGACTAAAGAAATTTCCAAATCACTCCAAGATCTCACAAATTGGATAAGGCATGAGTGAATGATGATGAGTGATGGAAAACATTTCTAATCATGGAATATGGACAGAAAATCATGGAGGATGGGTTGGCCAAAAAATATACCAGTTTCCAAGTTAACTAGCTTTACCTTATCCACTGAAAAGCAGGAAAAGCAATCTAAAGGCATAAAAAGAAAAGAAGATATAGTTTATAATATGGGAAGTCCAAATAGTTGGTAGAATCTTATTGGAAATTAGTATAAGCTGCTCCTGGGGTAAATAAGACAATTATTGACCAAGTGGTGCAAGTGGAGGCCAACTACCTAGTCTAGAATATATGAAATTAACCAAAAAATGATGAATTAATGATATCCTAAGTATGTAGTGTGTTTATAATGTTCTATCACCCCCCATTAAGTCTGAATTTATGATGGATTATCTAGAAAAATATAATAAATATATAGGTATATACGGCCAAACAATAAGGCTATGGTCACCCTTTACAATTTATTTTGTCCAAAAACTGAGGAAAGAGGCAAAACCACATGGAGAAAATACTCCCTCAAAAAGGGCTTGACACTTAAATGAACAACATGTATTCACTTTATATTTTTCTTCACTTTAATGATCTTACTGAACTTCTTCTTTAAGAATTTGATGAAGAAGTTGTGAACTCCGTGATCATACGCTAGAGTATCACTATAGTATTTGCAAAAAAATAGTTGAGAGACTCCTTGTAGCTCGTCATATGATGATGGAGGAGAATTATATGAATGGTTATTAATTATAAAATAATATTATATGAAAACATAATAATTAAAGGAGAATATATATTTGCATTCTCCTTACCAAAAAGTAAGAAACTCAATATAATCAGTTCCGTGTATAGTTGCAAAATGGTGAACTAAATCATGAATCTTCCTTTCAAACTAATGTAGCACCTTCCCAATTCTGAAATGAGGGTTAAAATAATTTGAAATATCATAAATATTATCATATGGAGAAGCAAATACCAAAGGTATAGTGTCTCCATGAGTATGCAGGGCTATAGTAGGAAAAGGGTGAGCAACGAGATAAAACTAATGGATGAGTAAATATGAATAGTATATGGACTTGAAATCTGAACCATAGATGTTTAGATAAGATCCAAACATGTGTAAAATAATTACAAAGATGAATAATGATATGGATAACCAACCAGTGAAAAATAGAAAATACTTGAAACCAGCAGAAACAAGTGACATTGCCTAGGAATCCAATAAGGAATTAACTAGTGAACTTAGGGTTTTTATAGTATTAGGAGTATTCAAAGGATGGGTAAACGGTATGTATTATGTAATAACATTCATATCATCCTGAAAACTTACTTCTAAATCAGAATCATAATAATTTGAATGGATTGAGAAAGAACTGGTTAAAGACAAGTCATGAACTAGTGAAAAAACATAAGTAATGGGAGATGGCTCTTGTGAAATGATAGGTGGTTTCTTCAAGAAATATAGTGATATTTCTCATTCTGATATAGCACAAAATTATTCTATATCATATATTGAGAAAATTATTTAACTCTAGCATTCAAATCATAGTCGATATCACCTTGGGACTGTGCATTGTGACAGTGCTTTGGGGATTCAACGGGCTTCTCTAGTTCATATGGCACTTCAATGATATGCTTCCCAAGCAAGTTGCACATGATGTCCATTTTATTCTTGAAACATTTCTTCTCAGAATGAAAAACTTTGCTACAATAAGAACACTTGGATGAGCTCCCTTTCTTCTGTACTTTCTCCATGGAATTCAAACCTTCATCAGTAGGGTTTGAACCTTCATCTTTATCATCTGAGTTTGGATTCTTCTATTTCACTTTTTTATTTTCTTTTGACTTTGAATTATTTATTCCTTGAAATATAAGAGCATGGTCCTTTATTTTGGATATTTTAAGAGCACCCATATAAACCGATTTATCTTGCTCTTTAGTAAGTGAACCAATGAATGAACTCAAAGAAGGCATTTTTTCAATTCGAAATAAAAATCCTAGTAGCATGAAAAGTTGACACAAAAACTGAGTATTTAGGACCCAATTTTGAAAGGATGGGAATAATCAATTGATCTTCCTTCTTCAAAATCCCACATTGCTTGAGCATAAGAATAAGTGACTGGAACTTGGTGAAGAATAATTCCATGGATTCGAAACTGCTTGGAATCAATGAGATTAACTCATTCTCTAATTGATGTGCTCTTATCTCATCTTGTACTCCAATGAGAGACTCAAGTTTGTTCCATACTTGATTTGGAATGGTCAAACCATCAAGATGAAAAACAGTATTAGGAGAAATAGAGAGATAAAGAAACCCATAGGCTTCATTCATTTGATTATGCAACTTAGGTTTCTCAACAATATCATTTGGCTCATTTTCTAAATCCATATAAACTCTGTAGAGACCCTTACTATGCAGTAGAATGCCAATCTTGGCCTTCCATTCATGATAGTTGTAAGGAGAAAGGATCATAATTGAAGAAGAATCCATGCTTAGTTGTTGATGCTCTCCTGGATATTCTCTCTGCAACCTACACAAAAACTTTGAAAAAATACTTTGTAAGCTCAATCAAGCTTCTTCTTTAGAGAGGGATAGGATTCCTAATGCGCTTTAATATTATGTAGAGTGATGATAGCTTGAGCCCCTTATCTATGATAGAATGTACTAGAGATTGAAGTCCTAAGCTCCCTAATCTCTGAATCCATGTAGAGCTTGATAACCTAAGATCTAGGATACTGTGTAGAAATCCAGGATCCATATCTAGCTACAAATATATTTCTCACAAACATGCACAAGGAAAATAGAGAGGAATAATGAGACCGAACACAAGAGAAGTGAAGAATGATGGATAAATCTTCCATGTATTATTGATCAACATCGTGTACATAAATAATACATCCTTGAGAGGAAATTTAGAGTTTCTAAGGAGACAACTCATGCTAGATCATAAAGCAGGCTTACTAAATATGATAAACCCCCATAGTTGACTAAAGCAGTTTCCAAGTCAGTCCAAGAGCTCATGAATTGGATAAGGAAGGAGTGAGTGATAATGAGTGATGGAAAATATTTCTAATCATGGAGTATGGGTTGGCAAAAAAAAACACCAGTTGCCATGTTAACTAGCTTTACCTTATCCACTAAAAAGAAA
Source organism: Pseudotsuga menziesii (assembly GCA_001517045.1). Taxonomy (NCBI): domain Eukaryota; kingdom Viridiplantae; phylum Streptophyta; class Pinopsida; order Pinales; family Pinaceae; genus Pseudotsuga; species Pseudotsuga menziesii. Next base: position 344,672 of record LPNX010133385.1, read on the forward strand.
GAAAAACAGTCTAAATGAAGAAAAAGACAGGAAGGCACAATTTCTAATCTAGGTAGTCCAAAGAGTTGGTATAATATTATCCATAATTAGTATAAGGCGCTCCTGGAGTAAATATGACAAGTATTGACCAAGTGGTGCAAGTGGAGGACAACTACCAAGTCTAGATTATAGGAAATTAACCAAAAATGATTAATTAATGATATTCTAAGTATGTAGTGGGTTTATAATATTCTAAAAACCCCACAAATAAAACCTATCAAAATCCCGAAAATTAGACTCTGACACCAAAAATCGGTCAATCTATTTTGACACACTATCATTTCCTTTCTTGTTATTGCACCAAAGGTGCTTTAAAGCAACATGATCCACATCTATAAGATTCCATATTTCAAACTGTCAGAGAAAGCATGTTGCAAGTCTGACTTCCTAGGAATAAACTATCCATATTTATTTCTTGCTAACTATAAATTTATGCTCCAACCCTATTACTAAGGGGCCTTCTATTACAACAAAAATATTGAACAACTTCTCCCAATATTGTATATTATCTCCATACAGACCATAGATGTTCAAAAATTTGTAAGTAAAATCCAAACACTTGATCTATATATTAGTACAAATACCTAAGTATACACAAAAATAATTTATTAACCTAAAATAATTATTCCAACATGTGATTGAGCCTTTGGATAACCCTGATGAGTCTACAAAAGAGAAGTCCCAATGAACTAGAGTCTTCCTATGATCTGTTATCAAAGTATCTCCTGCCCCCATATTTTCTTGAAGAAAAAGAATACCATGCCTCTCCTTCTCAATTAATCTAAACATGTATTTTTGCTACCCAATCCATAGTCATTATAAGAGAGATCTAGCATTATGGAACCCTTGTTTAGGGCCATGCTCCTCTAAGAGTCCCTTTCTGTGATGATTTTTTTCCTTTGAAAACTTCAAAGACAACACAGTCTTGGACATGGTGTAAAAGAGATTTAAACCTAACCAATACCGAGAGAGACCCACTAAGACCTTCTTACCCTAAATCTCCCAACTTCACCTTTCAAGATAACTTCTTAGATCTTAAAGCATAGTTCCCTAGTCCCCTAATAGAAGATTCATCAAATAATATTGAATAATCTACTAAAACTGATTGAAAAACCAATCCTAGATCCTTAAATACAAGGTCCTCCATTCCCTTAATAGATTTACAAAAAAAAATCAGGGATCTCCCCTTCCCTACTCCAGTTATGCTTTAAACAAGAGTCTCTGATATTATCAACTCTAAATTTGGTAGTGTGAAACTATAGGAAGATAGGGACAACAAACTTGTTGGAATATTGGACAATACTGAGAAGAGGGGGGTGAATTAGTATTGATAACTCTTAACAATCAAAACCACTTTTAACTTATTCATTAACACACAGAATCAACAAGATACAAAGAACACTTATTTTATCATGGAATCCCAATTGGAAAAACCACAAACACTTCCTATAGATGCAAAATTATATTTACAATTGTTTTTGCAAGAAATAACTTGTTTGGAGACTCCAATCCCCGGGTTTATCAGCTACAACTAAAGGATTATACATCACCCTATTTTTATAACTACAACTGACAAGATTCTCCAACACCCTATTTTGTCATCTACAATTGACATGATGCACCAAAACCCTATTTACTAGCTCCTACTGGAATGAGGCTATGACCCCCTAGTTTATCATATCCAACTAAAAGGATGCTTTGACACCCTTATTTACTAGCTACATCTAGAAGGAGGATACAACCCCTTGCATGCTTGTAGCAAGCCCTAGCACCACCCTACCTCCCTAATTTGATCTTTTTATTCAATTTTGTTATTGATTATTCTTCACTTCATTGGTCTCTATCTTGTCTTGTTGTTCCATTGATCTAGATTGCTAAGACATCTTTCTTCCACTTAGAACATCAATTTAAATACTCTTTTCATCATGTCTTTGAACCATTGCATCTTTTCATCATTGTGTCCCTTCACTAAAACCTTTTCACCAATGCATCTCTTCATTATGAAAACATGCCTTTTCATGAACCGGTGTAAAACATCCTGAAACCCTGTTTTGGTAGACCTATAACTTTGCCTTCAAGCACCATTTAGGAGAAATAATACCATGGTCAATTGCACACATCAACAAGCTACATCATGACGGTCTCATATTATTTTTGTTAGTTTCCTACAAAATATGGAGGGCATTTACTTGGGAAACTAGATCATTTTTTTAATACTTAGTCAATTTTCAGTGTTTCGGGAGGAGTTTCAACAAATTTCCCAAAATCTCATTTTGGAAGACCTGTAACGTTTTATTCAAGCATGTTTTAGGGGAACTAAGACCATGGTCGGATCCACACATCAGCAATCTAAAACCTGATGGTCTCATATAAGTTTTATCAGTATCCTACAAAATATGATGGGCATTTTACTAATGCCACTTAGGTAGATTTACCATAACTGAAACAATGCAAATCATGCCAGAAATAAATTTTGGCAGACTAATAACTTCATCTTCATAGATTGTCTTGAAAAACCAATCATATGGTTATATTTACAAGAAAACAATCTAGATGTATATATCTCAGAATCATTTAATTCATCAAATATAGAATATGGTGTGTATTTTACAGAGACCCCTAAGGGATATTAAGAAGAATTTATACTTAGTCAAATTTTCAGAGTTTCACTAAGAGTTTCAACAAGTTTCCATACTTTTACAAAATGGTGTCAAATTGTAACAATTACTTCATGAAAGGACTATAACACCGTCATATGAATTTTCAACATCATCACACATGCCACATTCCATGCCATCACTTCCTTTGTTATTCCTTTGTCATTAATGAACTCTAATTTTCCTATACTTGGTGAATTATTAGAGTTTCAGCAAGCTTCTATACTTTTACATAATGGTTTCAAATTGTAAAAATGACTTCATGAGAGCACTAGAACATCATTATATGACTTTTCAACCTCATCACACATGTCACATCATCATACATATCATGTCATTTCCTCTGTCATTAATGAACTCCTTTGAAATCAATGGAAACCATACTCATCATTCTCCCCCTTTGGCAATGATGGAAACATCTCTTCAATTTTCTCCCCATTTGACATTAATGACAATGACCTCCTTTCAACATCTTCCCCTGTCAACATGTCTTCCCCTGACATAAGTCATTTTTTCTTTTTTCTTTTTTCTTTTTTTCTATATCTATTGTAGGGAGATTACTCCAAACTTTTGTTGAAGATGCTCAAATGCTTCTTTAGGTAGTGTCTTAGTGAATATACCAGCTATATGTTCCCTTCTATCAACATATTCCAATTTCACCACCTTTTGTGATATTTGATCCCTCAAAAAGTGATATTTTATAAGGATGTGATTTGTTTTGGAGTGCATACCAAGGTTTATTTTTTATATGTTTATGGTAATGGTATTGTGACAATGTATGACTATTGGATTCTCATAGTTTACAAGTAATTATTCCAATGTATGTTTCATCCAAATGACTTGAGTGCAACATGATGCAATAACAATGTATTCAGGTTATGCTGTAGATAGTGCAATTGAGTATTTTTTCATGCTTAGCCATGATACCAAATAGTCTCCCAAGTAGAATGTTTATCCACTGGTACTTTTTTGGTCATCAACACTTCCATCTGCATCAATGAATTATTTTAACGTGAATTCTTGACCTCTTGGGTACCATAAATCATACTCTATAGTACCTTTCAAACATCTAAGAATTATTTTGACTATTGTCACATGTTTCTCTTTGGGAGCTGATTGGAATCTAGAAACCAATCGTACAGCTTGCATCACATCCTTTCTTGTAGCTTTCACATATAGCGGGATTCCTATCATAAATATATACATGGTATGATCTAATTCCAAAGACTCATCATCCTTGCTTAACTTACAACTAGTGACCATATGAGTACGAAAAAGCTTGGAGTCTTCAATCTTAAAATTCTTAAGCATGTATTTAATGTACTTGGTTTGAGAAATGAAGATTCCTTTGTCTGATTGAGAAACTTGTAATCCCAAGAAGAATGTTAATTCACCAAAAAAATACATTTCAAATTACTTCTTCATATCTAAGGAAAAGTTTACACTCATGATTTATAGATCACTTCCAAATATGATATCATCTACATAGACATCAATAATGATAATATTCTTATTTTCAAACTTTATTTAGTCATTATTGTCAATGGCCACTCTTCTATATCCTTGTTGCTTCAAGTAGTTGTCAAGTCTTGAGAACCATGCCCTTGGAGTTTGTTTGAGGCCATAGAGTGCCATTTTTAGTTTGCAAAAATAATCTATCTTTTCTACTAAGAGAAAACCTTCATGTTATTACTTTTAAGTTTTTGTAGCATGCAAAATCCAAGAACAGCCTGATTGCTTCAAGTCTTTCTATAAGGGAAATTTTTTTTTCAAAGTCAACGCCTTCCACTTGAACATATCCCTTGCATTCCATTCTGGAATTTTTTCTTATTACTTCACCATATTCATTTAACTTGTTCTTGAAGATCCATTTGGCCCCAATAACATTCTTTCCTTCAAGTCTTGGGACAAGTTCTCAAGTTTGGTTCTTCTCAATTTGATCCAATTCTTCATTCATGGCCTTGATCCAATTATCATATTTGTTGGATCTTGTGAGGTTCTTAGGTTCCACCAATTATAGTAAGTATTTTTCATTAAACATTAGTTTCCTTCTTGTACTGATTCCATCAGCTTTGTCACCTATTATTTGTGTTTCAAAATGATTCTTTTGTATCCTTCTATATGGAGCTCTTTTATTAGGTCTTGGGGAGTCCTCATCTTCACTTTCTTCTTTTTTCTCTTCCTATTCTTCTTCTTCATCATGTACATATTAATTATCTTGTGATACTTCCTTTTATTATTAATCATTTGTTATTTTATCATCATCTTGGCTTCTTACTCTTTGTAATGTCCCTTTTTGGAGTTCTGGAGAAAATTACAATTTGGGCATTTTCAAGCTTGACTCGTCATGACTCCAGAGGGTTCCAAATTTCACCAAATGATCTCAAATTTGAAATGAAATGGTATGGTGAGTATTTAAACATACCAAGTTGGTTTTTGGACACTTTTTATATTAATTTATACCTCTACAATCTTGTTTGGGGTTAAGGATAAACAATACAAATTTACTAGGAAAATGTGGTCGAGTAGTTCTTCTTGGTTTGGTTCCAAACGCCACTAAACCTTTAAAAATTTATTATGGAAGGATACTATGGAATTAAAAATATAATAAAATACCCCAGACACTCAATTTTTGAATCATAAATTCATTTTTACATGTTACTCAAGTTTGCACAACTTTGGCCAATTTCTAGCTTTAGACTAGTGAAACCCAAGTTGACCCAAAGGACTTCAAATTATGTATGGAAGTTATTGATTGGTATTATAAAATATTAATTGATAATATTAATTCTCATACACTTTCCAATTTATTCTATAAATTTCTTTTGGCCATAGGGAAAGAAGGACAAAAACACCAGGAAATCGATGTTCAAACCCCCAAGAAGAGATGACACTTTTGTACCTCCAAATGCAGTACAACCCTCCCAAATTTGAGAACAGAGTATAGGGATGAATATTATAAATCAATGGATTTAATTAATAATTTTTATTATTTCTTAAAACCAGTTATAAATTACAACATTTGTATGATAACTTTTAGTAAAATTGCTTAGGGGGAAATGGCATTGCTAGCTCCATTTTAACTCATAAAAAGTACATGAAATAGTTCATAACATGACATGATGAATGGATACAATATACAACATATAAATTTATTCCTCAAAATAATTTAACATAAGATAAATTCCTTAATATGTATCATATATATAACTCCTTCGAAATGGAAGCCAAACACATGGTAACTAAACTAGGCATTCAAACTCATTGGAATGCAAGCCTTTCACATATGAATTTCTGATATTTCGATTTACATAGAATATGGAAAAAAGAGTATAGAGAAATGCATCATATATTTCTTCCTCCTCATCATCAAACTCATATAAATTTTCTCATACAAATATGTTATGCAACGCTTTCCAAAATGGATGCCAAATACATGAAAAATAGACATTTAAGAGCATGGCAATGAAAGCCTTTCATACACGTATTTCTAATATTTAGACTTATATATAATATGGATATGATATTACAGATCCATACATCATATTTCACATCTTTTGAACCAAATATACTCATCAAAGCGCAAGAACCACTCCAACAAGTGCACCCTCAACATGAGAGTGTGGGGGAATGGAGAAGAAGGAATGAGCGAATAGGGGAATATATCAGAATTTGACTGTATCTACCTTCAAATGAAACTAATACTCCTTCATTAATCTAAAATGAGAGGTATAAATGGCCCCTCCATCAGCCAACTTGGAAAGAAATCTAACTCCCTCGAAATTGGTTCACAAGCAGGGAGAGTGAACACTCACCATCCAATGGACAAGCAAAAGATATCCAAAATTACAAAGTCCAATAAAAAAATTATATAAATCCATTCTAATTACTAATGACATCATTTTATTAACTTTATGAGGCCTCCTAAGGTCAAATTTCCCTCCATGGGATTCCTCCAACTCATGTTAGTGGTTTAGTAACTCTCATGACAATTGTCTTCCTCTTCATGCTCCAACTCTTTCCCCAATTCAAATGGATGACTATAAATCCTGAATTCAACCTATTGGTGGATATTTTTATCCCTTTCATGTCAAATTTATCAAATTTCTGCAATCACGTCTAAATTTGTCATACTTGTCATAGAGAATCTTTCATCATTTGTTGTAATGGATTGCATGGAATCTCCTTCCAAATCGCACACCTTGTCTTATAGTCTCTTCCTCTTCCATGTGAGTTACACTCCTATAAATATTAAAATTCCTTGGCTATTTATATGATATTTGACACCACATCACTCTCCAATAATGCTACATTACCCATGTCATCGAATTTGGTTGAAGATCATGCCAAGTGTGTGGGAAATCTAGTCATCCAAAGGATCCAAAAGCTTCCAAGTGTATTCATGAACCCATTCCACCTTATTTTCTTATAATTTATCATTTATGTGACCCATTTAAATGTGAATATGGTAAAATAAATTCATTTTGTGTCTCGTATCCCCTTATTACAAAATTTATGTCTCCATCTCAACCCACGTAACTAGTAGGTTGGTGAAACATTATTTGCAAGTAGTATTATTTGGAAATTATTTAATTGGAGACATGAAAATCTTCCCCACTCAATATTTCTTGTCCTCAATCAATTTCAAACATGGATTTTGAATAACCTTCTTTCCTTCCAAAACTTTGCTTCAAACCTTAGCTACAATTTGAGTAGTGGCACTCATGTACTACAATTGTTTGTTTCCAAAAGTAAATATATGTGGATCTTTGAATATTGATATATCTCATGAAATCACCATTAAAAAAAAAGTATTAATAAAATCCATCAAAAAAAAAATTGCACAAACAATATTTACCTCCATCTTTTGAAAAACGTTTCTAAACTTTCATCCCTTTTTTCTTTTGTATAATTCTTTGAAGTTGGTACTGAGTTTCCAAAATTGAATTTCCAATATTCTAATAAAGTTTCAAATAGGAACCACCATTATTGTTTCTTCTATTCTATGATTACAATCTCCTTCCTAAGTGGTGACTCAATATCTCCTACTGCTTGTTGCCCCCAAAATTGAAACAAATAAATACTGAGATCACATTGCTTCTATTGCACCTATAAAAACATCATGAGCACAAAATATATATCATTAAATTACATAACTACATCATACAATTGTACATCAAGAAGGTACCTCATCAAAGGATCATGACAATTCTTGTACATCCAAGTAAGTTGATCATCATTTGGCCCATACACACAAGCATCAAGTATTATATAAAATCTTCTCCAATTACATAGGTGAGGATCCCATGTCCTATAATGTTGCTCCAAAATAATGTAATATGCATTAAAATAATAATCATCCATGTGTTCTTTAATCCAAGAAGTGAATGAAGAAGCTCCACCAAAATATGAACCAAATAAGGAGCAAAGAAAACAGGAAGACTTCAAGTGGCTCAAAGAAGTCTCATCAATACACCCATGAATATGTATATCATCAAAATGTAACAAAGGATTCTGCTTAAAATTTAAATAATATGGAACTCTAGTCATGTCATGATCAAAAGGGGAGATGAGAATCCCATACTCTTCATTTGGAACAATAAAAAGAAACCTTTCACCCATACTTCGTTAGGATGAATGCTGCAAAATGTGGAAGTGTAGGATGTAGGAGAAAGAACCAACTCACCCAAAGGATTATAAAGTGAAAACATTTCATCATGTGAAGGATCCATAGGGGTAGGAACATGCATCTCCCTCAAAATTGTGACACTTTCCTCATATGTTGGTTCCAAGGTAGTGGAATCATGCACTGCTCACAAAAGTGTGTAACCATTATCAAGAGGCAGCTCAAGCTCCTCTTCCACCACAAAAAGTGATTGGATATCATCAATCCCATCTTCAATCTCATCAAGAACCTGAAATTTTCCATGCTTCTCATGATCCATCATGTCATGAGAATCCTCCAAGCAATCTACCATGTGACAATCTGAAACATAGGAGGAAGAACAAGTATCTTTCAAGCTCTCAAGAAGTTTCCTATTTTTTAATTTTGAGCATATGAATATCCTCATTATTATTCAAGTATGCTTCATGTAACCATTCATTAATCTCAACCAAATTGTTTCTATCAAAAATAAAATACATGAAACTACCTTCGATGTTGCACATTTCTCTTTGAATCTTCTCCATGACGTCAAGGAAGGATGTCTCCTCCAATGAAGAAAATTTCCAACAATAATTTGAACCAATGCTTTAGTTTCATTGATTACTCTAAGGACCTCATGGATATTCTCTTCACTAATCTTCAAAGACCCATTAATGAAGGATGGTTAATGGGAGTGAACCTCCTCTTCTTCTTTATTCTTGATTTGATCAACTTCTTGAAGCTCAAGTGGTGATGGGGAAGTTGATCTTGGTTCTTCATTATATGTCACAAGGTATTCATCTTCATGCTTATAAGAAATTTGTATTACAGAAACATTTTCAAATATGATCTCTATGTCACCAACATAGAGTTATGAGAACCCATCAATAGGTACTCCTTCATAGTTCAATGACCCATCAATAGATTCTCTTTGATTTGCACAAACCCCATCAATAAGGATTGTGTTATTTTCTTCACCTTCCTCTTCATGTTATTCTCTACAATAATCTCAAGGTGATTGATCCTCCACTTCATGAATCTCTGCCTCTTCCTTTAATAGTGTATCTAATCTCTTTTCATCTCCTTTATAACAAAACTTCTTCCACATGATGTCCTTAGAAGTGTTTATAGCTTCCTCATTTATAGGGAAGGATAAGTATTTTCTCTTTTCACAAGTAGGATTATTTTTCTGTAATGAGACTACATCTACACTATTATTCCTATTTCCAAACACCCACTTAGGAAAGTATTCAAAGGGTATTTTTTAGATGCCTATCCCATCACATTAATATATGCTTGATATTGTTGGGGCAAAGTTTTACATGTTTCTCTCAATATTTATAATTCATCCATATTATTAGCTCATGTTGGTTTGGAAAATACATCTTCATAATACGTAGGGCCATAAGAATGACCCTCATCCCTTCCGAAATTGTAAGAAGTGCTGTAAGATGGCAACTCTTCCTCATACCATTCACATTCTTCTTCATATTTCTCATAATCATCTTCGGATGAGTCATCATAATAGTAATACATGGATGAAAATTTTTATTCAATGGATGGTCTTAATTCATAGGTTTTAGGGCCATGCTATGATACCACTGTAATGTTCCTTTTTGGAGTTTTGGAGAAAATTACAATTTGGGCATTTCCCAGCTTGACTAGTCATGACTCTATAGGGTTCCAAATTGCACCCAATAGTACAAAATTTGAAAGGAAATGGTATGGTGAGTATTAATACCAAGGTGGTTTATCGACACTTTTTATCTGACTTTAGACCTTTGCAACCTTGTTTTGGGTTAAGGAGAAACAATGCAAATTTACTAGGAAAATGTGGTCGACTAGTCCTTCTTGGTTTGGTTCCAAACACCACCAAAAATTTTCAAAATTATTATGGAGGGATAGTATGGGTTTTAAAACAAAATAAAATACCATAGACACTAAATGGTAAAATTAGAAATTCATTTTTACATGTTACTCAAGTTTGCATAACTTTGTTCAATTTCTAGCTTTAGACTAATGAAACCCAAGTTGACCCAAATGCACCCAAATGACTTTAAATTCTGTATGGATTATGTTGATGTGTATTAGGACATACTGATGCATACTATTAATTCTCATACACTTTCCAATTTATTCTACAACTTTATTTTTTCCATAGGGAAAGAAGGACAAAAACACTAGGAAACCGATGTTAAAACCCCAAAGGGTAAATGACACTTTTGGTTCTCGAAATGCAGTATGAACCTCCCAAATTTGAGAACAAAGTATGTGGATGAATATCATACATCATGGGTTGTAATTAATCATGGTTATTAATTCTTCAAACTGGTTATAAAGTACAACATTCACTTGATAACTTTAAGTAAAATGATTAGGGTGGAATGACATTACTAGCTCCATTTTAACTCATAAAAAGTACATGAAATAGTTCAGAACATGATATGATGATTGGATACCATAAATAGTATAAATTTATTCCTCAACAACATTTAACATCATTTAAATTCCTTAATACATATCATATATATAACTCCTTCGAAATGGAATCCAAATACTTGGAAACTAGTCATTCAAACTCATGGGAATGCAAGCCTTTCACATATGGACTTCTGATTTTTTGACTTAAAGATAATATGGACATAAGATTACAGAGCCATGCATCATATATTACTTCCTCCTCATCATAAAACTCATATAAATTTTCTCTTACAAATATGTTAAGCAACTCTTTCCAAAATGGAAGCCAAATACAAGAAAACTAGTCATTCAAGAGCATGGGAATGCAAGCCTTTCATACAAGTATTTCTGATATTTTGACTTAAATAGAATATGGACATGATATTTCACATCTTGGGAACCAAATATACTAATCAAAGTGCAAGCACCACTCCAACAAGTGTGCCCTCAACATGAGAGTGCGGGGAATGGAGAAGAAGGACTAAGAGAATAGGGGAATATATGAGAATTCAATTGTATGGAACTTCAAAATACAAATAAGACTTACTTGAGGCCTGGAAAATACTAGGAAACAATAGTAGGGATTCTCCCCAATAAGCGTTCCCAATTAGCTTGTTATTGTTTGGTATGGGGAATCCGTTTGGTTTGCAATCCGATTACCGTAGGTCAAGTAACGGTTAACTTGTTTTACCAGTTGTAGGTCGGTCCACTTTTTAAGTGTATTTTTTAGTTTTATGTTTATGTATGATATGCAAGTTACTAATTAAGTGCAATCAATAGAGATAACGAAGAGTGTCACAATGTGATGCAAAGGTTCTTACCTCTCGTCTTACCTCTTTCGCTTCTAAATCATAAACATAAAACAACTTATACTAATGCTGCTAACTAAATCTATCTAACCTATCCATAGGGATAAATACTATAATTAATAATGAGTAATGTTTTGTAACACATGCATTTAGAATACTACAGATAGCTGTTCATAATTTAGAATACATGAATATAAGTAGACAGATAAACAAAGAGATAGCTCATTGTCCATTAAAACATTCATTACTCAAATATGTTGTGGAAGTTTCACAGAAATAGACAGGAAAAAATTCATAACATGAAATAATTCGTGAGTTAGAACGATCTCACAGTTCATAGAAATAGCTGAAACACAAATAGTTCACATTCAACCAGTCTATGGAAAGCATTTGAGACTCCACAGTGCCTTCTCCAGCAGAAAATATAAGCTCTTTATTATAAGAGGAACTAGTTCTTCTTACAATAACATTTCACAAAGATAACATGAAAAAAGGTCCATCTTACATATAATTCACCTATATTTATACAAACATCCAAGACCTTTGAGTTCCCCCCCTTAGCCCTTTGGACTTCCTTTGACTCTTCCCTTACAAAAATTTGTCTTCTAGCATATACACTTAGAAAAAGATAAATACAAAAATATTACATAATTGATCAATCGTTTGAATAAGCCAACTAAGTGGGCCCAACTTGATCATTTATAAATTTCTTCCGAACATTTGCATCTGTTGCTATAGTTTCGAAACCAAAAGGCTCTAGGAATCTAATGATGATCTCATGCTTACCAGCTTCAGACTTTATATTCGCCACTCTTGTTGGAATCATATGAATTTGATATTCCAATAAATGACTGCTAACTTCTTCTTGTGCTATTACAGTTTTCAGCACCTTTTTATCCAATCCTTTGACCAGCTGAATAGCCTATTCATCCTCTTGCCATTTTTCCTGAAATTGCTTCAAAAACCATTCATGATCGGGAAAATATTCTAACCTTCTCTTAGCAGATGTATGACAATGATTGTAAGTTATGATACATTTCCTGCAGAATTCTGCACGAACACCCTTTTTCCTCCTAACTGTCTTTACTAATTCCTCTACTGCTTTACTCCCAAATTCTATTAGCTCGTACTCCAGCTTTACTGTATCTAGGTCCTTGATGGGTGCATTAGCTGAAGGTTCCTTAGTTGTTTCCAAACAAGTCATACATCCTTGTAGAACCTCCAAGATATCCTGTGTCCTGTCCAAAAAATAATAAGTTGTACTTACAATTTCTTCCAACCTTATTTCTACCTGTTGAACCTTCAACATTTATTCTGCCATTTGAAGCTGCATCTGATGAGTTTTACTTCTAAGTGTGAGAGCATGCTTCTTCAATGGCTCAATATCTGTTTTCTTCTCCATAGCTGCTTTTAATGAAACTTCCAGTGGATTTTCCAATGCTACTACCTGAGTCTCATAAAGCTTATCTTTCCCCTCAGCATTAGTATTTTGCATTTCCAGTTCTGCCACGTTATTCTCTAGACCTCCTTTCTCTTTAGTCAATTATTCAATTGATGATTTCATACTATCTCTTTCCGCTTCCAAGACATGATGTCTTTGCTGAAGTCTCCCAAACTCTACTAAGGTGGCCTCAGACTCTTTTTCTATATTGCTTGTTGATAACACCAAAGCATATTTGTCTGATTGTAAAGTTTGGCACTCTGATTTGGATTCATCCATTTCACTAATCATATCTTCATACTTTCTCTTTAGATTTTGGATTTCATCTCTTTCCTTTTTCAAGGTTTCTTTCAACTACATAACCTTCTTCTGGGATTGTTCTAAATCAATCATTATTCTATCCACATTATCTTCAGTATCTAGGGCTGTGGCTACACCATCCCTTGCCATTAATCTCAGATATTTGTCCATACCATGAACCACTATCTTTTTGGTCACCATAACTCCCCTTTTTCCTCCAGTGTTCACCTTATTCTCTGTTCTCTTAACAATCCTCTTTTTGGCTTTATCATAGAAAATAGTATTTAGATCAGGCACTTCATCTTCTTCCATGGGAGTAAAAGGAATCAATTCAATTCCTGATACTGACAATGGACCTCCTCCCGCTATGCTACTAGAGGGAGCAGAGGGTTCTACTATATCAACATAAGACCGAGTATGTTCTTGATAAGCATAGTCATGTCCCTCTTGTGCCTTTTGTCCTAACTCCTCAGATGTTTTTTCTGTATGCTCTTTCTCTTTATTAGTTGCTTCTAATGTTAACTTCTCATTTTCCTTCTGCTTTCTTTGGATTTATTCTTCTTCTTTTCTCTTCTCTTCTTCTTTTGTTTTCTTCTTGGCCTCTTCCACTGCTTTCCTTTCTTCTTCTTCTTCATCTCTCAGCACTCTTCTACTTCTCGGGTTAATCTATGTGCCTCTTCTTTCCTTTTCTTTGCAAACTCCTCTTCTTGCTTCTTTAGTTGCTCAACAGCCTTTCCCTTTCCACCAACAGTAGTTATCTTCTGTTTAAACCATCTCCTTAAAGTTGTCATATTCTGCACAATCTAGAAAAATTCTTCATCTTTATCCCAAAAATATGCATACTCTAAATGCACTCCTGCTGTGGCACAATAATCAACAACTTTATTCTCAGAGTCATTTCTATGGAAAATTATTTCACCGAAGTGAAAATACTCTAGCTCCTTCACGAATTATGCTGCAATATTTACTTTTGAAAACTTCTAACTTCCTATATAAAAGGGAACTCGAGGATATACAGCCTTCTTCTGCTCAAATAGGAAGTTACCCACTCCATCAATATATAACTATCTTATTACTTCTTTATGAATCACATAGTCTGTAGCATACTTAGGTAGAAGGGAAGGAGCCCTCGACCCACCAAACATCCTTAAATACAAACATTCCTCTGTCAAATAATAGTGCTCGTTGTCTTGCACAACTTTCAGAGCTTCCTCTGACATAAAATTACACTCAACTAGGAAAATCAATGTGTACAATGGCATAATAAAATACTCACAAATATTCTTGTAGTGACTATAATACTTGTGAGCCAAGAATAATTGGTAGGCAACATATACAAGGGATCGGTCCTTATCCCATTGGCATTTCAATGCTGGGAATGGCTGCATACATAAAATCTAATCAATTGAGAGTGAACTCATATAAAACTTTGTTTTCTTCTGGGAGACTCCTCCCAATGTTGCACTTATGCAGGCTGAAAAACTGTTTGATACTATGTTTTCCCAATTGAAGATTGTACCTTGGGTGGCTACAAAAACATCACTAGTACCCAACCTATTTTAAAGTTCTTCCCATTAGCCCTCCCGAAAATCTTGTTTAACATCAAGGCAATTAACCTGTATGGAGTGGGTAGGCTTGATGTCTCATACTCCCCTGAAGGCCTTGTACAGAATTTCTTACTTGGGATCATCATTCTTTTGACTATTTCCACCACATCTAAATTGAGATCTTTCAACCAACCCTCAATCAAATAACTCTGTGGTGTAGGCAAATTATAAGACATGGCTACATAGGCTAGGCTATAGGCAGCATAACCTTTCCCTTCAGTGTTAGCCAATATCATCCTTGTCACATCTGCCCTAGGAAGAATCCATCCTATCACCTCTGAACAGGGGAAAATTTCATGTCGGGTAGCCACCTTCATGATGGTTGATCTCTCGATGTTTCCATAGATAGGAAAATCCTCAAATCCAGCCTCTGGGATACTCTAATTCAAGATCATTCTGTATATCTCTCCCCATTTATATTCAAGATCAATTCTAGTGATGGCTTTGGTGTCTTCATAAATAACCTCGACTCAGGTTATTATTTATACTTTTGGTCCCTCCTCTGTTGCGTGAGCCTTCCTTTTCTTCTTCCAAGGCATATTGATGTGCTGATGATGGGCCTGTATTGATCACACAAAATAGATTTAGTCCACTCACCCATAGCAAATTATATACTAAAAACAACAACAAAATTAACCAGAACATTACCAACTCATCAAAATGCATGCTAAACAGCTTTTCTTTTATCAAACTAAATGGGCTTTCTATATGTGAAACTAACAAAACCACAAAGCTTTCAAAACCCAAATCTGCAAACAAAGTTCTACTCGTCAAACCCTATATTTTCACTACACCCTTATGTCTATGGGTACCAATTCTGACAATGGGAAAATCCAGAAACTACAGACTGCTAATCCCTAAAACCATACCTCTCATACAACTAAAAAAATCCTCTAGTATCCCATGAAAACCTAACGTCGCTCAAATGATGGATGCACACCTACCCTAAAATAGTGAAGGGAAAGAGGGAGCGGTGCAGATGGTGAAACGATTGTCTGCACCCTACCCTCGTTCTTCCAACAACTATCAAAGAGTAAATCATGGGTATGTAAAAATCAATTAAGAACCAGGACTAAGTAAACGACGTCTATGCTAAACAACCAAGTCGAACTCTATATAAAGAAAACGACCGTCGCACTTTGCAATAAACCCCTGCGGGATAAGAAAATAACCTAAACCTAACAAACTGTAGTAAAAACAACGCTGAGCAATAGGATTGGAGGGAATCCTACCTGGAAAAACCTTAAGGATGACTTGGACGAAAGAGACTTCCATTGGCAAACGATTTGCTCAGATGATGATAGCTACTCAGCTCCCATTGGTGACCAATACGGTGAACAATGACAGTATCCATAACCTCTATGGGATTTATATGCTTGAACGCGGGATTGGATAGGTTATTGGGCAGAAAAAATAGAAGCGCTAAGTGGGTATCAGAAGGGAACTTGTGAGCGTACACAAAGCGTCAAATGGATTCAGAAGAATGCAACTGGGAGATCAAGCAGACGACGCCGAAGTGTATAAAACCACTATCGACAGACCCACCAACTAACATGCATCGGTATCAGAAATGATTATGGGAAGGTATCATATCAACATCCAACTCTGCCTCTGCAATGTCAACCCAAGAAACAACTAAGCCTTTGGATCATTCCAAAAGAAACAAACGATATAGAGAAAAATAGTTTACAAATCTATGGTGGATATCGAAAAATGATAGACAATTGGAGACCTGGTACATCGGAACCGTTCCGAACTAAGCTTCCGATACATCGAAAAAAATATTCTGATGCAATAGATGAAATGATATCCGATACATCAGAGAAAGAATTCAGGATGCTTCCGATGGGAACATTGGCTAGCTAGGAAGCTGCACACCTGATACTTTGGAAGAACTATCAACTGTGCATCCAATACACAAAATTTCAATTTTTTCAAATTTTCAAGTCATGGGAAAAATTTTGCGGAGAAATTAGGATTTCTAAGCCTTTTAAAAAACTAAAAGATAAGGGGGGCCCTAAAAATAATTTTTTGGGGGACAATTGTTGCAGCTGCAATAGACTCATTCATTAATATAAAATTAGAGGTATTAATGGCCCCTCCATCAACCAACTTGGAAGGGAATCCAACTCCCTCAAAATTGGTTCACAAGCACGGATACTGAACACTCACCATGCAATGGACAAGCAAAATCTCTCCAAAATGACAAAGGCCAATGAAAAAATTATCAAAAGTCATCATAATTCCTCATGAAATCATTTTATTAACTTTATTAGGCCTCCTAATTTCTAATTTCCCTCCATGGGATTCCTCCAACTCATCTTAGTGGTTTAGTAACTCTCATGACACTTGTCTTCCTCAGTCATGCTCCAATTCTTTTCCCAATTCGAATGGTTGTATTTATATCCCAAATTCGACCTCTTAGTGGATATTTTTATCCCCTCATGTCGTATTTTTCATATTTCAGCATTCATGTCTTAATTTGGCATACTTTTTGTAGAATGTTGCATCATTTCTTGTCATAGAGTGCATGTAATCTCCTTCCAAGTGGCACACCTTGTCTTCTAGTCTCTTCCTCTTCCATGGGAGTTAATATCATTTACCTATTTGAATTCCTTGGATCTTTATATTATATTTGACACCAAATCACCCTCCAATAATGTTACTTTACCCATGTGTTCTAATTTGGATGAAGATCATGCCAAGTGTGTGGGGAATCTAGTCATCCAAAGGATCCACGCGATTCTATTTTCCTTCATGGACCCATGCCACCTTATTTTCTTAGAATTTATAATTTATGTGACCCATTTAAATGTGAATATGGTAAAATAAACTACTTTTGGGTCCCATAGTCCCTTATTACAAAATTTATGTCTCCATCTCAACCTAAGGAACTAGTAGGTTGGTGGAACATTACTTGCAAGTAGTCTTATTTGGAAATTATTTAATTGGGGACATGACACTCTTCTTGGTTTAATGTCATATACTCTTACATATGAACTTTATATTATTTTTTGTAGCCTTTGATTGTAACATCTATATGCTTTCTTGGTGGATGAATATCCTAAAAATATTCCCTCATCGTTCTAGAATCAAATTTACCAAGGTCATCCTCATTCCTCTTTATTTAGCACTTGCTACCAAACACTCTGAAATATTTGACCGGGGAAGGTAATCCATACCATATTTCATAAGGAATCTTGTCATTATTTTCTTCTTTTATAATCATTATCTTCATCACAATTCTGCTTCTGACTTTACTATACTTCAGCTATTAAGTGTACTTCACTTGTCACATAAATGACATCTAGAAAAGTAATCTTCTTCAACTTGTCACTTCTACTCTTAATCTTGTCTTTTGAGGAAGATAACTTTTTATATTTTTCAATTTATTTTACCAAATTATATTAATTATATTCATATACCAATTGCAATTTTCTAATATTAACTCCCCCTGAGTATATGATTCCTTGTAATGCTAATTTCAGGGTTCTCTTCTAGGTCATGATGGATTTTAAAAAACACATTCTTTTTCAATTCCACCATCATCATTATATTGTTCTTCATCATCTCCATCGGTGTATTCGTTTACATCTTCATCTTTCTTTCAATCATAATGGATGGCATTCTTATCTACAACACTATCATCTTTGGAAACTTCATTGATGCTTGGAATCTTTGTTTCTTCTGAATCTTTGTAGTCTTCCTTTATTATCCACATCTTTCCATGAGGTACTCTTCTTACTAGTATTCTATTTCTTTTTCTTTTGGATTTCATATTGCATACCTTTTCCTGGGTTTCCTTAGACAATATGCATGTATTGTTCTTGTAATGTTTTTCAAAGTGTCCAACATTGTGGCATATGAAACATGTAATAAGTATTTCGCCATTTAAGATGTTAGTGTCTTCTTTCCTTTTCAGACCTTGATCTTCTTCTTTGATTCTACAATAAAAAACCTTGTGAACAAACTTGTGACAACAATGAAAATAACCACTAAACGTTCTTTTATATTTGGAGAATCTCTGGTTTTCTACTTGTAATTACTATTTTCATTGGCATGTCTTCTGAAAATTTTCATCTTATGAGGATGAGCATAATTATGATGACTGGATTTCATTTTCTTGTGATTCTTCTGCTGACTGGATATATATTTTGAAGCATCATCCCAACTTTTAATATTTTCAACATATTCTTGAGCGATGGAGCTTGATCATTTAATGACATGTTCTTGATCATATCCAAGACCTATTTTATTCATGGGGGATATGTGTAAACTAAGGATTTTATTACATGCTTCATTATTTTCCTTGAACTTCTCACTAATAGTCTACTGATATTTTAGCCTTTCTACTTCTCTCTTGAGTTTAGAAACTTCTTGTTTTAAGCTCTTGGCCTCTTTCATGTTAGCCATCACTTATTTCCTTGAATTATGCAACTCTTCTTGGAAAGTCTTGACTGCCTCTTCTTTTGATTTCCGCTCTTCTTGGTGTTTTGACAATTGTTCTTTCAAAATTTTGTTCCTTATTCTACATTTTTCGAGTTCCTCAAGAGCACTACTTAGTTCTTCTACAAAACCAATGTCCGATTCATCCTCTGTATATCCTTCATATTTGAGAATATTAGGGAATGCTTCTGCTATCCCTTCAACTGAATAAAGATTCTCCAATTTGGGCTAGAGTTCCTTAGCTAAGATACTTTTTCCTATAGTTTCTCTGACAGATTGAGGTAACCCATCGAGTATGGCCTCCATTGCCCTTAAGTTATTTTTCTTGGACTCTTTTTGAGATGTAGTCCTTATTATTTTTGTGTGGTATAATTAGACATTACCAAATTCAATACACCCAAACCTAATGACTATAAGTACACTCTCATTCTTATGCTCCATAATGCATATTTTTCTTCATTAAGTACTGGAGCTCTATCAGAAGCAATCTCTTCTTGTTGATCAATATTGGTTTTAATTAGGATCTTCCTTCTAGTGGTTTATACTGTAGTGAAGGATCCTGCTCTCATACCAATTGTTGGAATATTGGACAATACTAAGAGGGGGGCGGGGGGGTGAATCAATATTGATAAATTTTAACAATTAAAACCATTTTTAAATTATTCATTAACACACATGATAAAAAAGATGCACAGAACATAGATTTTATTGTGGAATCTGAATTGGGAAAACCACAAACACTTCTTATAACTACAAAATTATATTTACAATTTTTTTTGCAAGCAACAACTTGCTGGAGACTCCAATCCCCAAGTTTCTCAGCTACAATTGAAGGATGATCCAACACCATGTTTTTCAGTTGCAACTAACAAGATGCTCCAACACCCTATTTTGTCAACTACATCTGACAAGATGCACCAACACCCTATTTATCAACTCCTACTAGAATGAGGCTACGACCCCCTAGTTTATCAGCTCCAACTGAAAGGATGCTTCAACACCCTTATTTACCAGTTACGAATGGAAGGAGGCTACAACCCCCTATAGGCTTGTATCCTTCCCTAGCACCATCCACCTCCCTAATTTGATATTTTTCTTCAATTCTATTACTAATTATTCTTCACTTCATTGGTCTTTGTATTCTCTTGTTGTTGCACTGATCTGGATTACTGAGACATCTTTCTTCCACTTCGAAATTCAGTTTAAATACTCCTTTCATCATTCCTTTGAACCACTATGTCTTTCCATCATTGTGTCCCTTCATTAAAACCTTTTACCAATGCATCTCTTCATTATGAAAACATGCATTTTCATGAACTGGTGCAAAACAAACTGAAACCCTATTTTGGAATACCTATAACTTTCTCTTAAAGCATCTTTTAGGAGAAATAAGACCATGGTGAGATGCACATATCAAAAAGCTACATCTTGGTGGTCTTCGATTATTTTTATCAGTTTCCTACAAAATGTGGAGGGAATTTTACTAGGGTAAATTAGATCGATTTTTCAATACTTAGTCAATTTTCAGTGTTTCAACAGGAGTTTCTACAAATTTCCCAAAACCTCATTTTGGTAGACCTGCTTTTCTTCAAGCACGTTTTAGGGGAATTGAGACCTTGGTCAAATGAACACATCAACAAGATAAAACATTACGGTCTCATATAATTTGTATCAATATCAATACAAAATATGGTGGGCATTTTACTGAAACCACTTAGGCATATTTACCGGAATTGAAACAATGCAAATCAAGCTAGAAAGCACTTTTTTCAAACTAATAACTTCACCTTTAGAGACTGTCTTGACAAACAAATCATATGGTTATATGAAAAAGACAACAATATAGATGTCTATATCCTCAAAATCATTTAATTCATCAAATACATAAGATGGTGTGTTTTTTACAAAGGCCCCTTAGGCAAATTAAGAAGAAATTATACTTAGTCAAATTTTCAGAGTTTCAACAAGTTGCCATACTTTTACATAATGGTGTCAAATTGTAACAATGACTTCCTGAGAGGACTAGAACACCATCATATGACTTTGCAACCTAGTCACACATGCCACATTCCATGTCATCACTTTCTTTTTTATTCCTTTGTCATTAATGAACTATAATTTTCCTATACTTAGTCAATTATCAGAGTTTCAACAAGAGTTTCAGCAAGTTGGCATAATTTTATAGAATGGTGTCAAACTGTAAAAATTACTTTATGAGAGCACTAGAAAATCATCATATGACTTTTCAACCTCATATCACATGTCACATCATCATACACGTCATTTCACTTTTTTGTCATTAATGAACTCCTTTGACATCAATGGAAAACATACTCAACACAACTTACCAGGGATAGGAGAAATATCTAGAATATGATGTGTCTCCAGTTTGGATCTGGTGTATGTAGATGGATCCTATTTGATATTTTTCCTAATATAATTTATTTAATTATCTTCTTTATAAATATTATCCTCCTCATAAACACCTATAGTACCTTGTTCTTTTCTATGTTAGGAGTTATGCTAACCATGGGAATTTCTAGATCTTCAACTTTCTTCAAATCATTTCCTTATGTCTCTGGAAAGAAGAGAACCTCCTTGAACATAGCCTCCTTCTTAATCCATCTATGCTTTCCACATGTAAAATATTGCTTCTTCCTCTAGATCTTACATTCAAAAGGGAGAGAACAATCCAAAGCTAAATGTCCATGAATATGGCATCTAAAACGTCGAAAAGGGATATTCCGATAATCGATATCTTGAACATAAACAATTCCTTTCGACTTAATACCTATCGAATCCCATTTTCCTTCCCTAGTTTCGACCTCCACTAAGACTCTAGCTACATATCAATAGCAGGAATCTAAACAAGAGTCACCCACCTTGATAGTTTTCTCAATAACTTTCCCAAGATTGGTAAAAAATGATACTGATTATAGTTCTAGATACAACCCTATAAAGTTCACCCAAATAGGACTCTTAGTAGGCTTCTTTGATCTCGAATAAAATGGAGGATGCAATTGCTTAATAATCAGGTATCCCATTCCCCATAACTAATTCCTTGCTAGAATTGTATCCACATTAACTAAGCTTTGAAAAGAAAAACTTATCCAACCTTTAGATAAGAAATTAAAGGTTGGTTTATAACCCAAAATTTGTATCCATTTTTTAAGGTAAGGTGTCGAAATTCTTCTTCTAGAAAAACAACCATTCAAAGTGATCCCCATAAACTCCAAAATTTGAGCAACTTTAATATTTTCACCGACACACATTCTGACTACATCAATTCTTTTCTTGATAACTTCGTGAGTATGCTTCTTGAGTGGATGAATGATTACCCTTGATACCTTCCTAAGATTCACCATGGGACATGAAATACTGTTAAAGTTTTGATAGTGATCTACTTCATCTTCTCCTTTACCCTCAAAAGTTTCAGGACCAGGGTCAATCTTCAAGGTCTCCTTTTGTCCAAGAGCTACTCCTATGCCAAAAACTAGAGGAAAAATTTAATTGGTATATGTTATATGATTATGACTCTCTTGAACGACCTTACATCCATCTTGATGCCTCCTATAATCTTCTTCCACCTTTCATGTCGAGATTCCATTATTAATAAATTCCTTGATCGCAAATCTTTGAAAACTGACTCACATATGCATACCATCAATTTTGATGCATTATGCACCTAATCAAGGGACAACAAAGTTATTATATTCTCATTACTCTCGACCTCTCCACTCGATGAATGAGGTCTTTCAAATACATCTAATACTTCATTATTTCCATTCTATAAATATAATAAATCCTCCTGCTCTTCTGTCACGCCCCTGCCCCTCATCTGAAGAGAGGATGTGACCAATGCTGCTATCTAATCCGGGCATACTAGCCCCATGAACATAAAATGAAATGCATTGAAGTAATAACATGCACATATGCATAAATATTTAACACACAGTGGAAGAAAATCCATTCCATTCATTCACATGTTCATTGTAATTCATTATCAAATGTAAATATAGATATTTAAACACAAGAATACTTATCTTGGAAGTGAAGCTTGTCCCACAACCATCTATGTCACTACAACATTCCACCGAACCATAGGCTAGTGTGCTCATCAATCCCTAAGAAACACTTCCACCCTCGAGCTGGGCATGATTCCCATAAGGAATAAGGAACACTAGCAGGTGCACACATAGCCAAGGATACAACAAAACTCAGCCAAGCCAACACAGTTGGGTTTATCAGGCTGCAAAGGAGATGGAACGGCTGACTGCTAAGCTAGTGAGCTCCTCCAAAGAGATATGGGAACCTGCACCAAATCTATCCTAGCTTCTAAACATCTACCCACCCAACAAAAGGAAGCATCCCCTTCTTTGCTACACAGTCCCTCGGTTTATGCCTTCCCTTCCATTGCTATTTAGAGTGTGCAAAGTAGAAAACCAGCCCCCTAGATCTGTCTGTGAGGTCCCTTCACACACTAGGTTTATCAAGCTAATTCAGAACCTCTTTCCATTCCCAAATCAGTTCAGAACAAAGCCAAAAGATGCATACACAACAATTACAGTGTTGGGCATGGACAAAAACGTCCTAGAAGCCAAAATCAGAAATGTTAAGTGGATAAAACAACCCCAAGAGCCAAAATTGATTTGACCAAATGTTCATTGGCTTCATGTGAGAAAAATCATCCTCCACAGACACCGAGAAATCATGGCCTCTTCTCCAATTCACTGGGAATTACAAAAATGGATTCCCAACCTGGGAAACAACAACAAAAACGTTAATCCAAGAGCCCAGACACTGATCTTTGCAAATCTGACTTCCCAATCATGGGGAAAATGAAGGCAATTGTAAAAATATGGATGGGGAATGAAAAACAACTCCAAAAATGTGAATGAAGTGCCTAGGAGCTCCCAAAATCATGAATGAAGAGGAGGACGTGGGTGTATGACCACATGGGCATGCATTTTGGGTGTTAACTTTCCCCAAGAGTCAAAAACATTTTTCCCAAAAATGGGTGCTTCCCCAACTTCAAATTTATTTGCCCATACTCTTCCCATTCCCATGCAATAACTACTTCAACCAATTTATGGCAGTAATAAATGATTGGGTGAATGAAACAAGAAAGGTAGTTGATAGTTTGATGGGTTGTCCCTTTGACATTTGGCTTTTCCCTATTGGCCCCAAAGGTTAAATTCCCCCCCCCCCCCTTTATCCTTAGGAAATCATGCCTCCATCTCATTATTTGTTGCATTGGCATAGCTGGTTGTGTGTTTTTAATTAAATTGCATATTTACATGATGCCAAAATTATAATGTGTCAGATAGCATGAAATACCATCGGCAACGATTTTAATTGCTGAAACATAAAACATTAAATCGATGGTGGGGATTTTGTCGTTAGCTCCACACCATGATTAATTATAATATATACATCATATACATTTTTAATGCAAATGGGGTCAAAACCGGGGTGTTACATTCCCCTCCCCTTCAACAACACTGTCCTCAGTGCTTTACAAAATTGAACAAAAATGCGACACTGGCACCTTCTTAGTGCTCTGCAGAATTGAACAAAAATGGATGTGCCAATCGCATGGAATCCTCTAGCTTCCACGTAGCCTCCTCAGGACTGTAGTGCTCCCATTGCACCTTTACCTTCATTATGGCTTGGTTCTAGAGCATTGTGACTTTCCTGTCGAGGATGTGCATTGGGTCGATTTGGAACTCTCCCTCAGGTTCCACCTGAATCACATCCCAATTTATCACATGGTTAGGATCATGTACATATTTCTTAAGCAAACAAACATGAAAAACATTATGAGCTCTAGTGCTAGCAGGAAATGCATTAGAGGAAATTTCAACTCAAAATGGGCCTTTTAACTTTTATTCAAATTCCATGTCATCATGTGTTAGCCAATGAAATTGCTTTAAATTTGAAATACTGTATAGGTCTTAAACACTTTTTTAATATAAATTTGGGGATAGGTATCATAAAAAAAACTACTTTTTTTGTTTGTATTTTTGACATATCTCCCTGTGTTTTTACTCAAATTTCGATCGGGAGAGCTCGTTGGATGCGTAATTAAATTTTGCATCCAACGAGTACCCACTCAGCATACTTTTGATGGACCCCTCTACCCCAAAAACAAGAAATACCTGAAAAAATGGAATGATGACATCATCATTTCATTTTTCAGGTATTTCTTGTTTTTGGGGTAGCGGGGTCCGTCAAAAGNTCTATATTCAAGTGGCCTTATTCTTTCAAGCAATTCAAACAACCCACAAAATCTAGGTGACAACTTGGCACAACTTCCAAGATTCAAGGAACTCTTATTTTCCCTCACTCTGAGGTAAACATGATCCCTAACACTGAACTCTCGGTTCACCCTATGCTTATATGCATAGATTTTCTGTTTGTCCTAGGTTGCTTTCAGATTTTTCCTGATCTTTACAACCTCCTGCTCCATCTCCTTGAGTAATTATGGACCAAGCACAACCCTATTCACTATATTATCCCAAGTCATTGGTGTCATACACCTTCTGCCATACAAATATTCATACGGACTCATCCCCAAGGATGCTTGTTGTCCATTGTTATAAGAAAACTCTACCAAGTGTAAATAAACTTCCCACTTGGTTGGTTTGTCCATCCTATACACGCGAAGCATGTATTCAAGCACTTGATTCACTCTCTCTGGCTTCCCATCAGTTTGAGGATGGTAGGCAGTGCTAAAATTCAACTTTGTACCCAAATCTGCAAATAGCCCCTTCCAAAAATTGGAAGTGAACTTGACATCTCTATCTAAGACTATTGCCTTAGGAAATCCATGCAATTTGAAAATATCCTTCATGAAAATCTTTGCAATGTCATCAGTCTTATGCGTAGACTTAACCGGTATAAAATGTGTTTCCTTTGTCAACTTGTCCACCAAAACCATCATGGAATCATGTTGTCTCCAAGTCATTGGCAATCCTGTAATAAAATCCATGGAAATAACTTCCCATTTCCATTCTAGAATTGGAAAAGGCTACAACAAACCTATTGGGTTTTGATGCTCAACCTTCACCTACTAACATTTCATGCACCTTGAAATATATTCAGCCATGTCCTTTTTATTTCCTGGCCAAAAGTTCTTCTTTCTAGCTATAGCAATTGTCTTCTGATATCTTGGGTGACCAGAATATGGAGCTTGATGGATATCATCCATAACAACTCTCCTCATATCTACTACATTTGGAATATAGATCCTATTCTTATAAGAAAGAAGTCCATCTTCTTCCAATTTATATCTCTCATACCTCTTCTCAAGAATTTACTGCTACAATTTGTCTTTTATCTACTCATACAATTCATCTCCAGTAGTATGATTAACAATCTGCTGCCTCAAATCTGATTGGAAAATACTAAGAGATACCACATGCATTTCCTACACCTTCCTGCTGAGTGCATTAGATACTTTATTCTCTTTTTCCTTTATGTGCTTGATTTCAAAATCAAACTCACATAAAAAATCCAGCCATCTAGTTTTCCTGGAATTTAGAGTAGGCTGATCAACCAAATACTTCAGACCACAATGGTCTGTCCTTAGCTCAAATCTTCTTCCCATCAAGTAATGCCTCCACATCTTGAGAGCATGTACTATGGATGCAAGTTTTAGATCATGAGTGGCATAGTTTTTCTCATGTTCCTTCAGATTTCTTGATTCATAACATATCACGTGGTTGTTTTGCATAAGGACTCCTCCAAGCCCTTAACCACATGCATCGATACACACCACAAAATATTTTTCTGGGTCTGCAATCTTCAAGACTGGTGCACTTGTGAGGAGATTCTTCAACTGCTGGAAGCTTTCTTCACACCTCGGTGCCCATTCAAACTTTATTCCCTTCTTTTGCAAAGAAGTGACTGGATGTGCAACCTAAGAGAATCCTTCAATGAATCTCTTGTAGTATCCTACAGTCCCCATAAAAGATCTTACATCTGTTACATTTCTTGGAGTAGGCCAATTCATAATGGCCTCAATCTTCTTAGGGTCTACAGATACACCCCAATCTGAGATAATGTGACCCAAATAATGAATCCTATCTCTATAAAAGTCACACTTTCTCAACTTTGCATATAATTGATGCTCCCTGAGCAATTGCAATGTCAATATCATATGCTCTTCCTCATTCTTAGAATAAAGAAGGATGTCATCAAGGAAAACAAGAACAAACTTGTCCAAATACCTGCTGAAGACACTATTCACAAGGCACATAAATGTAGCTGGTGCATTTGTGAGACCAAATGGTACCACTACAAACTGAAAATGTCCATACCTTGTTCTGAAGGTTGACTTATGAATGTCTTCATCCTTGATTCTCACCTGATGGTAACCATACCTCAAGCCAATCTTGGAAAATACCTTTGCTCCTCTCATTTGATCAAAGAGGTCATCAATCCTAGGAAAATGATATTTGTTCTTCAAAGTGACTTTGTTCAGCTGTGTATAATCAATACACAACTAGAGTGTATCATCTTTCTTCTTTATAAACAGAACTGGTGCTCCCCAAGGAGACACACTCAGGCCTGATGTACTTCTTCTCCAACAATTCTTGCACTTGCATCTTCAGCTCTAGCATTTTAGGTGTATTTATCCTGTAGGGTGTCTTGGACACTGATGTTGCTCCTGGCACAAGTTCAATTGTGAAATCAATGTCCCTGTTTAGAGGAAGTCCTGGAATCTCATCAGGAAACACATCCCTTAATTCCTGCAACACATGAAACTCCTCCAACCTAGGAGTTTGATTCTCTCTTGCCTCCAAAATATGAGTTGCATACAACTGGAAACCTTTCCTATAGAACTTCTTCAACTACATTGCTGAAATATTCCTTACAGAAATCACCTTTGGAATGCCTCTTACAACTCTTGGGTTTCCTTCTTCATCCATTCATTCAAAAGTCTTATTGTAACAGTCAAGCTTTACCCTGTGAGATTCTAACCAAACCATTCCAATGAAAACATCATAGGAACCAAGTGGTAGAACATTCATATCAACACAAGTGACCAATCCATTCATGACCAACAAAAATTTCTCTACCACTTCACTAACCTTTATCTTAGTTCCAGTGGCTAGCTGAACTAACCAAGATTTGCTATGCTTTACTTTTTTAAAAGCACAAATATCCACTACTCTAGGAGTAATGTAACTGTGAGTAGAACTAGGGTCAATCAAAATAGAAATAGATTGCTCAACAATATTACTTGCAACTTCAACCACAATTGACTGGTGATATTCCCGGCGGTCCTCCAGTGCTACATAAATCCTAGGGATGGCCCTTGCTACTTGACCCATTGTTTATGCTTCTTGAATGTTGTAAGATGGCGTTGCATTCTCATTCTCAAGTGGACAATTCCTGCGCATGCGGGGTCCTCCCCATTTCCAACATTGGAGTGGTTCTCTGTTCTACTGTGGATCTTTTGGTCTCTCTCCCACCACTCCAGCTGGCTTACTCACAGCTTGGGATGGATGCATCTGATGATTCCTCAAGTTATAAGGTTTGAAACCTTTCTTCCTTTGGTCAAA
Organism: Pseudotsuga menziesii; assembly: GCA_001517045.1. Lineage (NCBI taxonomy): Eukaryota > Viridiplantae > Streptophyta > Pinopsida > Pinales > Pinaceae > Pseudotsuga > Pseudotsuga menziesii. The sequence continues at coordinate 373,644 of LPNX010133385.1, forward strand.
CTTCTCATTCTTCTTGTCCTTCCATGTCTTATGATAATCAAGTTTGCCTTTGCTTTGCTCATAGCAATACTTATCTTTCCTTATTGCTTCTTAAAAAGTTATAGGTTCATAAAACTCAATTATGTATTTGTAAGACTGAGGCAATCCACTCAGGAAACACTAGATTTTCACTTTCTCATCTTTGATGTACCTGACATACCTCAAAAGTTCTAGGAACTTGTTTGCATACTCTTCCATAGTCTTATGTCCTAGTCTCAGCTCATGGAACTCTTTAATCTTATCATCATCATACCTGTCAGAGAGGTACTTCTGGAACCGTTTCCACACAATATTCCTTTCATTGATCTTCTTTACTTGTCTGAATTGATCCCACCATATGTATGCTCTTCCAGTCAAATTGAAGATGGCTACCCTAGCCTTCATGTTTCCAGAGTAGTCTTGGACTTGGAAATATTTTCTCATCCCAAGAAGACAAGCTTTATCTTCTTGTCCATTCTTTACCTCGCCAATGAAGGCAGGTGTCCTTTCCTTCTTAAATTCATCACATGAATGGTTATGGTAACACCTCTTCCTCTCATTCTTGTGAGATGAAGAACTTGAACTTTCAGTGGATCCTTTAGAGTCAGATGACCCACTAGGAGATTTCTTCCTTCTTCTAGTACTGCTCTTACTACCTTCTGGTCTTACTGTCCGGTCCCCAGAGTTCATCTGCCTCTGGATGTCCGTTAAACTTTGCAGCATGGTTGCATTCAGCTGATTTTGTTCCTCCTGAGCCTTAACCAATCTTTCATTATCTTCCCTGTAACTTTGCATCTCCACCCTTAGGCTTCTCATGGTGGCTGCAAAATCTAGGGGAATCTCTTGCAATCTCCTCCCATTAGACTCTGTCTCAGCATTTCCAACTCGGACATTTTCTCCCATAGAATCTTCCTCGTGCTCATAGGGATCATGTGCATAATTCATGTTGAAGGTTCTCATGGCTAAACCACAAATCACTTTACCGAACTACATTATCTAGAATACTGCCTTTGAAGGTGACTATGATTATGCAAAATGTGTTAATAACACAATTGTTAGCTGCATAACATTCACATGAATCATACATTACTTACCTACATTGTAAACATCATATATTGACAACTTCGTCAAATCATAGAATTTTCTTTTTAAAAAGAACGACTGTCTTAGGGGGACGACGGGGGTCAAGGGGGCTTGCACCCTTATGGCTTCCTTGCACCATTGCAGGGCGGGTCGAGGGAAACACCTTGCTTTTTTTTGTAAATATTTGATTTTCGCGCAATTTGGCACATAAGATCGCTGCCATTTTCCACATTTCTCGTCTCTATAAATTCCACTGAAAAATGGCAAAAATAGTCTTTTTTGGAGAAACTCGGTTTTTCCACCCGATCAGAAAACTCACAGAATTTTTCCGACGTATCGGATCGACTCACGTTTTCCCTTCTGATGTGTCCAAAAAACTCATCATTTCTTTCTGATCGAAAAACTCATCAAACTTTTTTGACGTATTAGCAGAACTTGGTGAGTTCCTCCGACGTATCGAAAAAACTCATTGTTTCTTGCAGATCGGAAAACTCAACAAACTTTTGCAACGTATCGGAAAAACTTATCGAGTTCACCCGACATGTATCGGACAAATTCGTTTTTTCTTTCTGATATGGAATTTTCGACACTTGAACAAAATTTTCAAAATTTTTCTTTCTTTCCTCGGCATCGGCAAAACTCATCCGAGATGCATCGGAAAACTCCCAAAGTTTTTTCAACATAACTATACTTAGAAATTTTTTTCCCTTTTTTCCTTTCGTCAGCTCGACTTGCCAAGTTCTCCTGATGTGTATTAGAAAAACTCACACATCAGCTCGACTTGCCAAGTTTTCCTTTCGTCAGCTCGACTTGCCAAGTTCACTGAACGTAGACGATGTATTAACAAAACTCACCGAACGTAGCCAATGTATTGACAAAACTCACCGAACGCAGCCGATGTATCGGCAAAACTCACCGAACGCAGTCGATGTATCGGCAAAACTCACTGAGTTTACCCGATTTCTCAACACTTAGAAATTTTTGGAATTTTCTTCTCTTTCTTTCCCTTCGTCGACTCAACTCAGGCAGTTCAGCCGACACTGTATCGACAGAACTCAACCAACTAAGCCAATATATGAAATTTCCAACACTCAGGAAAATTTTGAAATTTTTTCCTGTGTGTGCTTCTTTTTCTGCTGACCACAGAAGATAATTCTAGCCTCTTTGAGCTACTTTTCTTGGCCCATTGAGGCCCATGCTGCAACGTGAGCTCTGATACCACACTGTCACGTCCTCGCCCATCACCTGGAGAGAGGACGCAACCAATGCTACTGTCTAATCCGGGCATACTATGCCCATGAACATAAAATGAAATGCATTGAAGTAATAACATGCACATATGCATAAATATTTAACACACAACGGAAGAAAATCTATTCCATTCATTCAGATGTTCATTGTAATTCATTATCAAATGTAAATACAGATATTTAAACAAAAGAATACTTATCTTGGAAGTGAAGCTCGTCCCGCAACCAGCTATGTCATTGCAACATTCCACCCAGCCATAGGCCAGCATGCTCATCAATCCCTCAGCAACACTGTCACCCTCGAGCTGGGCATGATTCCCACAAGGAATAGGGAACACTAGCAAGCACACACATAGCCAAGGGTACAACAAAATTCATCCAAGCCAACACAGTTGGGTTTATCAGGCTGCAAAGGAGATGGAAAGGCTGACTGTTAAGCTAGTGAGCTCCTCGAAAGAGCTATGGGCACCTGTACCAAATCTATCTTGGCTTCTAAACATCTACCCACCCAACATAAGGAAGCATCCCCCTCTCTGCTACACAGTCCCTCGGTTTATGCCTTCCCTTCCAATGCTATTCAAGGTGTGCAAAGAAGAAAACCAACCCCCTAGATCTGTCTGTGAGGTCCCTTCACACACTAGGTTTATCAAGCTAGTTCAAAACCTCTTTCCACTCCCAAATCAGTTCAGATCAAAGCCAAAATATGCATACACAACAATTACAGTGCTAAGCATGGACAAAAATGTCCTGGAAGCCAAAATCAGAAATGGTAAGTGGGTAAAACATCCCTAGGAGCCAAAATCGATTTCACCAAATGTTCATTGGATTCATGTGGGAAAAAACTTCCTCCATAGACACCCAAAAATCGTGGCCTCTTCTCCAATTCGCTTGGCATTACAAAAATGGTTTCCCAGCCTAGGAAACAATAACAAAAATGTCAAGCCAAGAGCCTAGGCACTGAGCTTTGCAAATCTGACTTTCCAGTCATGGGGAAAATGAAGGAAACTGTAAAAACATGGACGGGGAATGCACAACAACTCCAAAAACGTGAGTGAAGTGCCCAGGAGCTCCCAAAATCGTGAATGAAGAGGAGGATGTGGGTGTATGACCAAATGGGCATGCATTTTGGGTGTTAACTTGCCCCAAAAGTCAAAAACGTTTTTCCCAAAAATGGATGCTTCCCCAAATTCAGATTTCGTTGCCCATACTCTTCCCATTCCCATGCAGTAACTACTTCAACCAATTTTTGGTAGTAAGAAATGATTGGGTGAATGAGACAAGAAAGGTAGTTGACAGTTTGATGGGTTGTCTCTTTGACATTTGGCTTTTCCCCATTGGCCCCAAAGGTTAAATGTCTCTCTCCCTTTATCCTTAGGAAATCATGCCCCCATCTCATTATTTGTTCCATTGACATAGCTGGTTGTGGGTTTTTAATTAAATTGCATATTTACATGATGCCAAAATTATAATATGTCAGCTAGCATGAAATACCATTGGCAACAATTTTAATCGCCGAAACATAAAACGTTAAATCAATGATGGGGCTTTTGCCTTAGCTCTACACAATGATTAATTACAATATATATATCATATACATTTTTAATGCAAATGGGGTCAAAACCGGGGCGTTACATCCTTCTTAAGTTCAAATTCAAAAGATCTTGGTTTTTATGTTTTCTCGCTCTCTTCAAAACCTTCCTCATATTTGTTATTCACATCCTTACTAATTACAACTCAACTACTTCTACATTAAAACTTAAAGCAAAACCTGTGAATCTTGACTCATTTCTTTAATTCAGGTTTAGCTCCCATTAAATTCTTAATCGACTACAAAACCTATGATTCACACCCCATGTCCTATTCATTCAAATTATATATAACCTTGTTGATATTTTCATTTTACATGAATATTACTATCAATATAGAAATTTAGCCATTTCATTATTTTAGATGGTGAACTTTTCATTGTTTTACTTATCCATTAAATAAACATTATTTTATTTTCCAACCTAAAGGTTATAAGACATTAATAAGTACATAATATAATATAATATAATTGTATAAAAAGAAAAAGAGGTGTTGTTTTAGTTAAACTAACTGGAGAATATGTTATGTGTGATCATATTGATAATGATAATGGTGGTGTTTTTTAATATTCATTAAGATTAAATTTAGTCAATCTAATTTTAAAAATAAAAGACAAGACATATTATTTGATTTGTTTTAAAATATTATTTTTTTAAAAAACACTTAAATATAAGTGTTTTTAGTTTGCTATAGTTTTGAGGAGCTAGAAGGTTAAGAAGGTCACTGCTGGAGCAAAGATTTTTGAATTGAAATTTAATGTGGTTGTAAGCAAGACATTCTAAGAGAAATTGATTTTCATCTTCAATGTTCATAAACTCACATAATAATAGATTTGAGCCCATAATATAAAAAAAAAAATTGACATTTTTAATAAATTGATTAATAATAATAAAATTTCAATTGAATTTAATTTTCATACTTAATTAAAAGATTAAGAAATGACATAGTACTTAATTGAATTTAAATTTTCACACTTAATTTAATAAAATTTCAATTGAATTGAATTTTAATGGTTAATTAAATGATTCAGAAATGAGATACTCCTTAATTGAATTTAAATTTTCACACTTAATTAAAATCCAGAAATAAAATAATTCTTTATTAATATAAATACAAAATTAATATAAGACACACAGAATATACAATTTTATAGTTTGGAAGACCATCAATGTTGAAAAACTTGTTTGACATTTAAAGACAAGGCCAACGCATAAAAGTTCTATTTGGACTGGGCAAAATCTCTGTAAAATTTTGGGAGCAAGAAACTTTCAAACCATGAGGTGTTTTCTTGACTTTCAGCAAGTTTTTCCATTAGCCAATGCTCCAACATGAGAGTTAATGGTGGATAAAGATCGAACCAACTAGTACTTAACAGTGCACCTGCTGACAAGTTTGCCTTGCGACCAAATAGTGAAATTCAAAAGCAAGTTAACTCGGCTCAGTAGCAGGGACCAGCGAAATTCAGTGGTACTGGCTTAATTGCCCATGTTTTCTACCTCTCTTGAACATGTTATAGAGCTTTGTTATTTAACTTAAAATCAATTTAACAGAGGTTAGTTAGATCCTGGTGTTAGGATTCTTCTCTTTTACTTTGACATTCTTTAAATACATTTTATAGTTGTACAACTTGTACACAAATATTTTTAAAAAACTGCGAAAAAGAAAGTGAAAGGGTATAGAGAAATGGAAGCCTATCATATTAAAAAAGTTAAAATACTTAACTGATTTCACAGAGTTTAACAACTTTTATCAAAGAAACCTATTTGGAGAGAAGTTGATGGCTCACTGTCTTCTTCTCTAACAGTTTGTTTAGAGTATTAATTCAAAACGTACCAAGTTGATAAATAAAGGTTAATTTACAACTACTATAAAAATGTTATAGCAAATGAAATGAAAAAATGCCTTCAATGGGCATTTTGAATTCCTAGTATGAATATACATTTTGAATTTCAAATTTGATCCCCAATATTAAAAGATACAATTTCTTGAATGGTTTATTGGAATGAAAAATTGCATTTGATGGGCATTTTGAATGCCAAGTTTGATCCCTAATATTGAAAGATACAATTTCTTGAATGGTAATCCAAATCAAGATAAAATGCCTTTATTTTATCAAATATATTCAATTCAAGACATGTGCATAAGTTGAGGCTATTAATCTCATAGTTTCTGAATAAAGATATCAAGTTTGCCCAGCCTAAATGAAAAAGAAAAAGAAGAATTCATTGGCCCAACCGAGAATGAATTCATCCCATCCCAGGATGGTCATAATTTTCGGTGAGATCTCAGAAACTTATGAACTATAATGTCCAGCTCTGATCACCATGGAAATTAACCATTGCAAAACATGTAACAACAACAGCTACTGACATGGAATATAGTGTCCAGCTCTGATCACCATGGAAATTAACCATTGCAAAACATGTAACAACAACAGCTACCGACATGGAATATCTGTTGGACATAGCAATCCACACCTTCATAGAAAAACAAAGTTTCAATCTGAACATTATAGGCCTTTTCCATATCTCAAGCACAAGGTATTGCCATTTTGATGTTAGTAAATGTTACAAAATATAATATTTTTTTTCGTCTCTAGGTTTTGACATGGTCCACATCCATGAGATGTTAAGACCTTTACCAATTCTCTTCACCTGTGTTAACAAGCAGAAGGTATGTGAATCTTTTTAATTGACCTATTTAAGCACAAGGTATTGCAATTTTTTTTATATTAGTAATTGATACAGAATATAACCAATATAACCATTTTTTACTCTGGGGTTTGACATACCCTACATCCAGATCCATGAGAAGTTAAGACCTGTACCAATTCTCCTCAGCTATGTTAACAAGCAGAAGGTATGTGAGGCTTTCTCATTAAGCTATTTTTAACTAAAATTTGCAGGATGGAGAGCCATGTCTTGTTACTTTCTATCGATGCATTCTATCAGGATTTCAACCAAGCAATTATGTATTATTTGAAAGGATTAGCCAATCTATCTACTCAACAAAAACCAAGAAAAGTGCCATTTTCTATTTGCCAAATTTTATCTCTTTTTAAGAGTGAACATGAATCCAGAAATCCTTGTGACTGCTACTTATGCTTCTGCTAGGCGACACCCAAGGATATTTCCTTGATTGTAACTTGCACTGCCACTTAACTTGTGCTGGGTGAATACTATAGGCCATAAGCTACCAGTTATCACATGTAAATTAAGATAATTTGATATATTTTTTTAATAATTGTTTATTTCAAATTTGAAAAGACACGAATAAAAATAAATCATAAATCTTGACAGTACACTTGTTTCATCATCCACCCCAAATTGTACAATATAAACACCTATCCATGTAATAATGACATTTAGAATCATATAAAGTCTACATGAGAAAAATAACCAAATAATGTGCAGGACCTTACCTTTACCTTACCTAGAAGGTATTGAAATCTCTGTTCTCAGATAAAGACCCAGCACTGCCTTCCAGGATCAAATAAAGCTGGCACATGAACTTTTCTGAGAAGGCTTGAGTTTTCATTACCAATCATATGATTGCAATTTATAGTACAAACATCAGTTTGAATCCAAGGCTTCTTTCCAATCAAATTCTTTGTAATATATTATAGAAAATTAAGAAGTTACTGATGCAGAACTGTCAGGCTTCCTAAATCATGGAATTATATTTGAACTTTTATCTTTTGATAGCCTTATGAATTACCTATAAGGCTATAAGAGAGGCCACTACATCCACAAAATTGTTCCATATTGTCACTAGTGACAGACCCAACGTCTCTAAGGCATTCCACGTGGCATTCCACAGGATTGCCCAAACAAGCTTTGCAAAGGCAAGGAGGGCAATGTGCAGATAAACCAAAAATTCATAAGACACAGCACCCAATAATCCCATTAAATAACTGAATGCATTTTGAATCAACCTCATACATCCAATTGCTAATGTAACAATAAAATCTGTGACATACCCAATCATATAATCCAAAATTATTTTAAGCCCCTCCATTATATTTCCCAGAACAGCAAAAATGATTGTTCCAGGGGCCCTCAATATCTGAATTAATGCCACTGATACCATTACTATGATCCTAAGCACCGCATATGATAACATCTCTACTATCAAGATAACAAACTTTGATAGAATAAACATTTTTACAGCTGAATTCAGCCTTCATAACCATTGATCAGATTACTGTTCTGTCCCCATTTTTATTCCTTATAATCCTATGCTGTTTCTGCCATTGTTGTTAACAGAAACAGAGGAATATGAATGTGAATAATGAGATTTGCACTGTATATATATGATCCAAGCATTTGTGTATTGTGTTGGAGTTGAGAAAACTAATTTTATATTTAAGGTCAACTGCTCATTTGGGTGATAACTGGAAGATTCATATGAGAATACTGTTCTGTCCCCATTTTTATTCCTTATAATCCTATGCTGTTTCTGCCATTGTTGTTAACAGAAACAGAGGAATGTGAATGTGAATAATGAGATTTACACTGTATATATATATATATATATGTTCCAAGCATTTGTGTGTTGTGTTGGAGTTGACAAAACTAATTTTATATTTAAGGTCAACTGTCCATTTGGGTGATAACTGGAAGATTCAGCAAACATAGTGAAATGGGTGGGAGGGCCTGCGAACTACCAGAATTAGTGAAACCTTGTCGTCAAGTATGAGAGTTAGTGACATGAAACCACGTATGGGTGGCCTAAAACTCATTGAGATTTACATTGTATATATGTTCCGAGCGTTTGTGTCCTGTGTTGGAGACTTGGAGTTGACAAAACTCATTTTGAAATCAAGGTCAACTCTATATTTGGGTGATAACTGGAAGCACTAGGGAACTACCAGAAATTCAGAATCGATGAAAAATGCATCGCCCAAAACTCATTGGGATTTACATTGAATATATGTTTCAAACATTTGTTTATTGCGTTGGACTATATATATATTTTTAATTCTCTATGAGGAAAATTAAAAACTCTGTTTAAATTTGTTAAGAATTGGTTCGAATTTGTTGTTGTTGACCCCAAGCTATGGTGTCAGAACTCTTAAATAAAAAAAATTAGTTAATGACTTTCTTTCTCAATCAACATGTTAAAATCCAAACTTTATAGTTGAATATTCTCAAGTTTGAAAAATTGGCGCGTCTTTTTCAAATGAAAGTTCTTTCCCAAGAGTTTTTAAAATAATCTAACATTCAAATTATATTATCATTAGTTTATAATTTTTGTAAAATTATATAACATTTAAATTATCTTAGCATTAGTTTATAACTTATGTAAACTATGTACAGGGAAGGGCGTTACAGAGTGGATAGAGTAGATGGAATATGGTTTGGGGTAGGTTAGTTTTTTCTCAATATTAAAAGGGCAAGAATAGTTAGATGTCAAAGTTAGGTTAAGTGTATCATTTACTATTTTGTATTTGTTTAATGGCATTTAGGGTCTTTTTTGGTTTTTTAAGGTACAAATGATTCTTTTGGGTGTTGAGTTATAATTTAAATTATGAAAATATAATTCTTAAGTGTTAAGTTTGCTAAGATATATATATAAAGGATGTTTTTTCAATAATTTTAAAAAGAAGATTATTTTAAGTAAATTTTATTTTATATATAGAGAGGGGAATGACATGATCTAATGAATTAATTTTGGTTTGGAGGTAAAAATTACTTATATATTTTTTTGTTGATGAAGTTTTGTTGTTTTTTGGTGATTTTATGGAGGAGGACATAGTAGTTAAATAAATAGTAGACAATTTCAGCATCACGACGAGTATGGTGATCAGTTATGAAAAATATGCTTGTTTTCACAATGTCATTGAAGAGCAATTGTTACAGACTTGTCAAGAGTTATTGCGTATGGATCAGTATGAATTATCAATTGGTTTCAAGTATCTAGGGTTCAATTTAAAACCAAACAACTACTGTAAGAATGACTTGTCATGGTTGATTACCAAAGTAGAACTCTGTATCAATTTTTGGTGTATAATCGATTTTTATCTAGAGGAGGTAAAGCTATTATGATTCAGGTGGTGTTGAATGCCATTCCTGTGTACTGGATGATCATAACCCAAATTCCTAAATGCTCCCGAACCATATGATAAATATTTTTTATAAGTCTTGTGGTGAGGAAAACCAGAGTCTTGTATTCATTGGGATGCTTGGAGTTCAATTGCTAAACCTAAAGAAGTTGGAGGTTGGGGTTTAAAGGATTTATTTAGTTTTGGCAAGTCTCTTGCATCCAAATTGGTCTCGAATATTATTACTATTGAATGTAAGTGGAAAGTTGTCCTCACATATAAATATTTGAGCGTGGATATTTCCTGGACTGGATCAGGAATCCGATCAAAATATTTAAAGGTGGTTCCATGTATTGGAAAGCAATCAAATTGGATTTCTAGTCTATCATATATTTTCTTGCTTGGAAAATGTGTAATGGCATGGAGGTCTTAGTTGGTGTGGACATTATTATGGGATATGGCCCTTAGGTCAAATGATCTCTTGTCGTGATTAAGCATTTAAATGATCATGGTTTTATTAATGTGTGTGATGTGACAAATTTAGAGGATGACAATAGTTTTCAATTGGCTTGGAGATCATTGGTCTCATTGAATTTAATTGAAAGTTGGATTGAGGAATGGCACTGTTGGTTGACAAAAATGCACAAGGGCTATATTTCTCTTTCAGATAATCCAAATACATTGATTTGGACTAGCAATAGTGAGGGTGGGAGGTATTCAGTAAAAGCTTTTTTGGGTTCGCTTGGAAAATCAAAGGTAGTGATGGTGGTTGGCATTTATGGAAATGTTTGGCTCCCTACAAATGTTAAATTTTTATGTGGTTGATTCTCAAGGAGAAAGTGCTAACACATGACAAATTATGGAAGATGAATTTTCATGGTCCGAGCATTTGCATCATGTGCATGAGCAACAAAGAAACTATTGACCACTTGTTCATTCACTGTCCTTTCTCTAAACAAATATGGAAAGGTATTAGTGATTGTCTACACATGGATAATATCTAGGATGCTAAAACTATTGAAGAGTGTTTGGGTCAAGAAAGCCACATCAAGAGACATCAAATGTGTTCCTTTTTTGACACTGTAAGGGATTTCAAGAGTCTGAAATGATAGGATCTTTGAGGATAAAAAAATTCCATCCTTTCAGGTGACTTCACAAGTTTACTTGTGCACAATTTCTTTAAAGACTAGGATATTAGTGCAAACATGAGAATCTTGAAAAAAATTAATATTGATGATAAGGGGTGTTGGGGTTTTTTGATGGTGCCTGCTTGGGGGAAAAATACAACTGATTGGGTGGCATTCTTTCTATTTATATCTTCTCATAGTCTTGAATTCAAAGCAAATTGTGGAAGGGAAACACATCATTTACAGTAGAGAGTTTGGCTTTGAGAACCATCTTAAAATTATCTTGTGATGAAGAGGTTCAGGACTTACAAGTTTTTGGCGATTCGGCTATGTTGATTGATTTTATGAACATAAAAAACTTTTTGAACATCAATCTCCACGATATAGGGTCTAAAATCAAACAGTTGGCAGGAGCATTCAACTCATTTTGCATTTGTTGTATCTATAGAGAACAAAATGAATGGGAAGATGCTCTTTCAAAGGAGGGCCTTCTTCTAGCTATCGAGACAACCATATATACTAGAAACATGAATGATGTGGAAAAAGTTAAAAATGTAGTTTTTGAGTTTATGGAAAGAAAATTAAGTATCATTGTTGAATACATTAGTTTTGTTACTTTCTGTGTTATCCATATTATTTTTTTATGATAGTTAATACAGTTTTTATATGCTTTAGGAGCAATTTCAAAAATGTAATGTATTGAAGTAGGTTTTGGATCAAAAGGGATCGGAATGGGATGTTGAATGTAATCTCTACCTGATAAATGTATTTCATTTTTTAGTATGAAAATAAAATGCTTTATATATATAGTTTATATAATATGATGTTTAGTTATGTATTATTATTAATTTTCCATATTTTAAGATTAAATTTGAAATTTATTAATCGTTTATTATAATAATTTTAGTTATAAAAAATCGTTTAATTTTAATTATGAATACAAAATCTTCAAATAAATTATTAATAAATTATTATCATACATGTTTCATTGTTTTTCAATATTATTGCCATACAATGTTTCATTTTTTTCAAAATGAATCTTTATCTTTTCAAATAAAGAAATAATGTATTGATTAAATATGTTGAATTTTTTTAAAATAATTCAATTAATAATGGTAAGATTTGATTATTTTTTAAATTAAATTATATTATTGTTAAAATATTTATAAATATCATAAAATTATTTCCAAATTTATAGATTAGATTAAAAAATATAAGAAAAGACTAACTATTAATGATACTAATTGTTTATAATAATTTTTAAAAAGAGACTTCATGAAACATCCTTCTAGCTTATTAAATATTTTGAAGTTTCATAATAATTTTTTATTTCAAGATGATGTTATACATGATTTTTTGTAATTTGTGAAAAACAAATTTGCAATTATAGGAATGTGTTGGTGGTTTTCCCTATTGGGTTCCATGATAAATATTTGAGTTCAAAATTGGTATTACTTTGGAAAATCATAACTAACTAAAGTGAACGGAATTTTTTTTGAAATTGTGTCACTGATTCACCCCCCCACCCTTAGTGACAGGACCTGATCCATCAATGATGAAATCACACATTCACAACCTCAAAGTTGAATTAAAACATGTATATATTAGCTCTTTGTTGATATTAGGCCTGGTTAGCTTTCTCATTTGGCATGATAACCCTATTCTTCTCCAAAGTATGTTTTGATCTTGGATGACAATTTAGTATGAACCAACAATTTGTATCCAACTGATACTAATGAAAAACACTTTGTTTCAATTTTTTTGAAAAACAGTAAGGTTCATTTTTTATCCCACACTTTTTTTTATTTAATACATATTATCCAACTATAAAGATTTTTATTTACATTTCCATGGTCAAAGGTATCCCACCACTTGCACCTTAAAAAACACATTGGAAAGATGAGAAGTCCACTTGCATGATATCCTATATATTTTAGTGTAGCCTAATTCTCCCTCCATTGAGTTTTGATCACAATGGTAAGCATGACTATATCCTTGCATGATGAAAGGACTACAACATTACAAATTAATGCTATAGAAAACTAAATAGGGAATAATACTACATATCCATACCATATAACCTAAATTGTAGAAAAAGAAGCATGCATTCCACATATGCAACCTGAGAATGTTTAGATGATCATGTGGTTTTAACCTTGACAAAGTGAAGCAACATCGTAGATCCAATCCATATAAAGAATGCACCTTCACACACAACTTGATATTCTTCACCACATATAGATCATCTTTCCTCAAAATCCATGGAACATAACCTTCTTTATAAGACACAGAGGGACAAACCTCTCCTCTACTTTTTTTTTTGATAATGTTGTCTTTTAGTATTCAAAGTAGTAATATCTCTCCTAGCATCCATGTGTCACTCTTTTTTATATGATATGTGCCTCCATAAAGAAAAAGAAGCATTTTTTTAATATATGCATGAGATTTAGTATGTGGACAATCTTAAAATACTCTCAATATGAAAGCTCAAAAAACACAAGAAACCTTTTCATCCCAATCGAATTTTTCTCAACACAGGTGTCAAAAAAAATGAGGATAATTAAACATAGGTTCTCCATTTGAATTAATAACAAATGAAATATCATTCTCCTTTTGTTTTTAAATGGACTAAGCCAATATGATAATTTCATTGTTTTAGGTTTTTGTGTTCTCTCTAGATTACCATTGAAAGGAAATGTTTTTTTCTAGAGTGCTCTTTTGAGAGAATGCTCTCAAGAAAGCATACGCTGGATTATGTAGTTTTTCAAATCATCTATCCTTTTAAATAAGGTCCACAACATTTATGTCCATGATGTCCTTTTATTAGAAGACTAATGATGTTCTTGTATACAAAACATGTTTGAGCCAAAGAAGGTGATTGTACCAAATCAAGTATGCAATTAACATAATGGAGGGAACCTGCATGAACCTGGTAACCCATCTCATTGCATTACTGTGAGCTTTAAAATTTTAAAATTGTGTGCATGTTCCTTTTGCAATGGTTTGGAAATTGTGAAACCTCCACATAAAATGGAGGTTTTATATCTTCTCATAGTCTTGAATTCAAAGAAAATTGTGGAAGGGGAACACATCATTTACAGTAGAGAGTTTGGCTTTGAGAACCATCTTAAAATTATCTTGTGATGAAGAGGTTCAGGACTTACAATTTTTTGGCGATTTAGCTATGTTGATTGATTTTATGAACATAAAAAAAATTTGGACATCAATCTCCACGATATAGGGTCTAAAATCAGACAGTTGGCAGGAGCTTTCAACTCATTTTGCATTAGTTGTATCTATAGAGAACAAAATGAATGGGAATATGCTCTTTCAAAGGAGGGCCTTCTTCTAACTATCGAGACAACCATATATAATAGAAACATGAATGATGTGGAAAAAATTAAAAATGTAGTTCTTGAGTTTATGGAAAGAAAATTAAGTATCATTGTTGAATACATTAGTTTTGTTACTTTCTGTGTTATCCATATTAATTTTTTTTATGATAATTAATACAGTTTTTATATGTTTTAGGAGCAATTTCAAAAATGTAATGTATTGAAGTAGGTTTTGGATCAAAAGGGATTGGAATGGGATGTTGAATGTAATCTCTACCTGATAAATGTATTTCATTTTTTAGTATGAAAATAAAATGCTTTATATATATAGTTTATATAATATGATGTTTAGTTATGTATTATTATTAATTTTCCATATTTTAAGATTAAATTTGAAATTTATTAATCATTTATTATAATAATTTTAGTTAATAAAAATCGTTTAATTTTAATTATGAATGCAAAATCTTCAAATAAATTATTATCATACATGTTTCATTGTTTTTCCATATTATTGCCATACAATGTTTCATTTTTTTCAAAATGAATCTTTATCTTTTCAAATAAAGAAACAATGTATTGATTAAATATGTTGAATTTTTGATAAAATAATTCAATTAATAATTGTAAGATTTGATTCTTTTTTATATTAAATTATATTATTGTTAAAATATTTATAAATATCATAAAATGAAGATTAAAAAATATAAGAAAAGACTAACTATTAATGATACTAGTTGTTTATAATAATTTTTAAAAAGAGACTTCATGAAACATCCTTCTAGTTTATTAAATATTTTGAAGTTCCATAATAATTTTTTTATTTCAAGATGATGTTATACATGATTTTTTGTAATTTGTAAAAAACAAATTTGCAATTATAGGAATGTGTTGGTGGTTTTCCCTATTGGGTTCCACGATAAATATTTGAGTTCAAAATTGGTATTACTTTGGAAAATCATAACTAACTAAAGTGAACGAAATTTTGTTTGAAATTGTGTCACTGATTCACCCTCCCCCCTCTTAGTGACAGGACATGATCCATCAATGATGAAATCACACATTCACAACCTCAAAGTTGAATTAGAACATGTACATATTAGCTCTTTGTTGATATTAGGCCTGGTTAGCTTTCTCATTTGGCATGATAACCCTATTTTTCTCCAAAGTATGTTTTGATCTTGGATGACAATTTAGTATGAACCAACAGTTTGTATCCAACTGATACTAATGAAAAACACTTTGTTTCAATGTTTTTGAAAAACAGTAAGGTTCATTTTTTATCCCACACTTTTTTTTATTTAATACATATTATCCAACAATAAAGATTTTTATTTACATTTCCATGGTCAAAGGTATCCCACCACTTGCACCTAAAAAAACACATTGGAAAGATTAGAAGTCCACTTGCATGATATCCTATATATTTTAGTGTAGCCTAATTCTCCCTCCATTGGGTTTTGATCACAATGGTAAGCATGACTATATCCTTGCATGATGAAAGGACTACAACATTACAAATTGATGCTATAGAAAACTAAATAGGGAATAATACTACATATCCATACCATATAACCTACATTGTAGAAAAAAAAGCATGCATTCCACATGTGCAACCTTAGAATGTTTAGATGATCATGTGGTTTTAACCTTGACAAAGTGAAGCAACATCGTAGATCCAATCCATATAAAGAATGCACCTTCACACACAACTTGATATTCTTCACCACATATAGATCATCTTTCCTCAAAATCCATGGAACATCACCTTCTTTATAAGACACAGAGGGACAAACCTCTCCTCTACTTTTTTTTTTTTATAATGTTGTCTTTTAGTATTCAAAGTAGTAATATCTCTCCTAGCATCCATGTGTCACTTTTTTTTATATGATATGTGCCTCCATAAAGAAAATGAAGCATTTTTTTAATATATGCATGAGATTTAGTATGTGGACAATCTTAAAATACTCTCAATATGAAAGCTCAAAAAACACAAGAAACCTTTTCATCCCAATGGAAATTTTCTCAACTCAGGTGTCAAAAAAATGAGGATAATTAAACATAGGTTCTCCATTTGAATTAATAACAAATGAAATATCATTCTCCTTCTGTTTTTAAATGGACTAAGCCAATATGATACTTTCATTGTTTTAGGTTTTTGTGTTCTCTCTAGATTACCATTGAAAGGAAATGTTTTTTTCTAGAGTGCTCTTTTGAGAGAATGCTCTCAAGAAAGCATACGTTGGATTATGTAGTTTTTCAAATCATCTATCCTTTTAAATAAGGTCCACAACATTTATGTCCATGATGTCCTTTTATTATAAGACTAATGATGTTCTTGTATACAAAACATGTTTGAGCCAAAGAAGGTGATTGTACCAAATCAAGTATGCAATTAACATAATGGAGGGAACCTGCATGAACCTGGTAACCCATCTCATTGCATTACTGTGAGCTTTAAAATTTTAAAATTGTGTGCATGTTCCTTTTGCAATGGTTTGGAAATTGTGAAACCTCCATGTGTCTGTTAGTTTTTCATCAAATAAGCTAGCATTATGATCTTAGGATCTTTTCACTGAGAGAATAACAAGCACAGTAGTAAAACATATGCACATCACAAGAGACAAGAGACACAAAGAGATTTTCCTCGGGGAAACCATAAAGGAGAAAACCCCGCAACTTCCTCTAAGATAGAATCAACACCAAAACAGTAAGATATCTCCCAAAACAGCAGTAGTCTTCTTCTTCTGTCTAGTCCCAGTATTTCCTTCTTCACTAGTGCACCACCCTTGAGAGAGTGAATGATGTGTGTAATAAATAGAGAGTCTCACTCTCTATTTATATTCTTCCATTCACTTGAAGTGCACTTAATCATGTAGGCTCAACATATAATTACTTACCCGAGCCTACACCTTAATTAGTGTATAATAACTCAAGTGCCCTGAAACTGTGGGGACTTACCTAATGACTTGACATGACTTGTTTACATTATTAATCTTCCCGATCAGAACATCGGGGCATGATCACATGACTCAAATACATAATATAAACATCCCCGAACAAACATCAGGTTACAATATATAAGATACATAGAAGAATACATTCCGAAGTTACATATACATCAACACTCCCTCTTAACTAGGAAGGTATTCTTTCGACACAATTTTCAGCACTGGTCTTCTTCTCTGTATCAACTGGATCATCTTGTCTTCAAGTCATCTTCGTCTTCAAGTCATCTTCGTCTTCAAGTCATCTTCATCTTCAAGTCATCATCAGATCTGGATCATCTCTTGATCTGGATCATCATGGAACATCATCATTGGAACTGGATCATCTCTCGATCTGGATCATCATCGAACATCATCACTAGATTTGGATCATCTCTCGATCTGGATCATCATCACTAGACTGGATCTGGATCATCACTTGATCTGGATCATTACTGCTGGATCATCATTACTGGATCTGGATCATCACTCGATCTAGATCAACACTAGTGCTATCTCATGATTCTTCTCGTCACAGGAAGTTCTATAGAGCCAACCCTTTTTCATGCTGGTTGTAGGCCTAGCCATCATGTAGGTCTTCGCCCAGCACTTACATCTGACCTGCTCGTCAGAAAGGCATGCCCAACACTTACATCTGATCATATAGGAACCAATCCTATAGTCGAATCAGAAAGGCCCAGCACTCACATTCACCAGCATGATAGGTAATCACATCACTAACATCTATGAAAAGGCTCAGCACTTACATCTGACCTACTCGTTAGAAAGGCACATCCATCTAGACAAGAACACATCCTATCACAGTGATGGAAGACTCCCATCCAGTCAGGAACACATCCTATCATAGTGATGAGAGATTTCAGCACTTACATCTGACCTACTCATCATAAAGGCACATCCATCTAGATAGGAACACATCCTATCACAGTGATGGAAGACTCCCATCCAGATAGGAACACATCCTATCATAGTGATGAGAGATTTCAGCACTTACATCTGACCTACTCATCAGAAGGGCATGCACTCACATCTGACCTGGTAGGAACTGAATCCTACACCCTCGTCAAAATGGCCCCCAGTCCTAGAATGAGCTACCTGGTAATGGACCAGGTGTATTCACTCTCCTGAAGAGCAGTAGTAGCCCTTACATCTGTCCTACTCGACAGAATGGCCAGCACTCACATCTGACATGGAAGGAACTAAATCCTTTAGCCATGAACAGAATGGCTCTACCCTTACATCTGGCCTGCTCATCAGAATGGCAGTAGCCCTTACATATGTCCTACTCAACATAATGGCTAGCACTCACATCTGACATGGAAGGAACTAAATCCTTTAGTCATGAACAGAATGGCTCTACCCTTATATCTGACCTGCTCGTCAGAATGGCGGTATCCCTTACATATGTCCTACTCGACATAATGGCTAGCACTCACATCTGACATGGAAGGAACTAAATCCTTTAGCCATGAACAGAATGGATCTGCCCTTACATCTGACCTGCTCGTCAGAATGGCGGTAGCCCTTACATATGTCCTACTCGACATAATGGCCAGCACTCACATCTGACATGAAAGGAACTAAATCATTTAGCCATGAACAGAATGGCTCTGCCCTTACATCTAACCTGCTCGTCAGAATGGCGGTAGCCCTTACATATGTCCTACTCGACATAATGGCCAGCACTCACATCTGACATGGAAGGAACTAAATCCTTTAGCCATGAACAGAATGGCTCTGCCCTTACATCTGACCTGATCGCCATAATGGTGGTAGCCCTTACATATGTCCTACTCAACATAATGGCCACCACTCACATCTGACATGGAAGGAACTAAATCCTCTCACCATGACAGAATGGCTCAGCCCTTACATCTGACCTACTCGTCAGAATGGCTATGGATCTCTAGCACTCATATCTGACATGGAAGGAACTAAATCCTCTCACCATGACAGAATGGCTCAGCCCTTACATCTGACCATGGAAGGAACCAATCCTCTCACCATGTCAGAATGGCTATGGGTCTCATCACTTTCTCTGGGAGGAATCCTCGATATGGAGAACACCAAGTCTCTCTCTAAAGTACTCAAACTTTAGCCTAGCCAATGGCTTCGTTAATACATCAGCTATCTGTTCCTTCGTCGCAACATATAGGAGCTTCACTATTCCTCTCCGCACCATATCCCTGATATAGTGATACTTGATCTCGATATGCTTTGACTTGTCATGGAACACTGTATTCTATGACAACTTCACGCAACTCTGGTTGTCACAATGTATACAAGTAGCATCCAATTGGAGATCAAATATATCAGACAGTAGCTTTCGCAGCCATACTGCCTCACAACTAGCTAAACAAGCTGCGACATACTCTGCTTCAGCTGTACTCAGTTCCACACAGGATTGATTCCTTCTAAACCAAGAGATCACACCTGATCCCATACTAAAGAAACATCCTGAAGTACTCTTCCTGTCGACGGCACTGCCTGCCCAATCTGAATCAACATAACCCTCCAGGTTAATCTTTTGATTCACATTGTACTTGAGTCCATAATCAATTGTACCCCTGCATGCTTTGCAACCATCACGTGAACATGTCTCAATGTGTTCACAGCAAAGCAAATATCTGGTCTCAGGTACATTAAGGACCCAATCATCTGACGATACGTCGTAGCATCAACAGTCTCTGATGAAGCATCACTTAATAGCTTCATGTTCAATGCCATAGGTGTGGTCATGCAGTCCATCATCCTGAACCTCTTTAGGATCTCTACTGCATACTTCCCTTGTCCAAGGAAGACTCCATCTGCACTCTGCCACACCTCCATACCTAGAACAATAGTGCATCGACACATAACAGGAGTATCACTGGTCTTCTGTGTTCAACCTTGAAGCAAAGGTTGGAATCCTCTTTACTCTTAGTAAAGCCTAGAGTCATCAGTAATCTATACATTCTGTCATATCATGTCGAACCTTAGGATCTTCTATAGTCACTCCCTCTGAAGTGAAGCATTGTACTCCCTCTGTCTTCTGCACTGAAAACATTTTGTACCGGAGTGACAAGTAGCTTCCTATGCTACTAATATTCTATGTGACCATCTAGTGTATAGACTTGCATATTCAACCTTGTAGCAAAGGTTAAGATCTTCATCAATCTCATCATGTATGTGTTTCAACTCTTACTAGCTGCAAATGTCTCTTCATAGTCTAGGCCTTCTTTTCATGAGAATCCTCGTGCTACGAATATTGCTTTGTATCCCATGATGTTTCCATCTATTGCATGATGAAACTATGAACTTCTCTTCAGGTCTCGATACTATGCCCTGACATCATTCTTCTTGAACTAGTCTTCCCTTTCTTCTTGGTGGCTAGAAGGTTCTGTATCAATGATGTCACTGCACTCGTCATATTATTATTCATTTTGAAATGTCGTCACTTGTTCTTCGGAACAAGTCTTCATTCTTCTTTGCTTGTAGGCAATTATGTATGCGATCTTTCCTACAAGTCAAATGCATTTGTATGGTTAGAAA
>LPNX010133385.1:394812-472351 GCA_001517045.1 Pseudotsuga menziesii
GAGTTTGATCTTTAGTTGCTCCTACCTTCTCTTCTTGAGCTTCTTCTTCTTGTGAGTTCTCTTTCTAGAATCTATTGAAAGTAATCACTTCCTTCTAGCACTCATTCCTCACATGAATGAATTCCACGATCCTGGGAGGCCATAAAAGGTGGCCATCACCACTTCTGCATTCTTCACCTTTTCTTTCACCGCTTCAAGTTGTTCTTTGATTTGAGAGACTCTTATGACTGCATGGTCTCTGCATTCTGGATCTTCACATTCTTCAACTGGTTTCTTAAGGTCATGTTCTGATTTCTGTTCTTCCCTTAAAATAGCTTGGTCAAGGAATCAAACATCTTCGGTGTCTTTAAGGAAGACACTTGTGGTACAAGTTGATCTGTGACTGAATCAACCATGATCTTCTTGGCCTTTACCAAGTTCTTTTTGTGAAGGGCTTCTAGCCTCATCTCCCTCTGAAACTGGAACCTCCATACTCATGTAGGTGTCCAATCCATTTTCTTCAGAGAGATCATATATTTCCATGCTTGGAAGTTGTCAACTTCCCAAAGCTTGTCACCAAGCTGATGTGATATATCAATTTGAAATGAGAACCTCAAATGAAAATAGCAAAGGATTAGATCTTACCGATTTGAGGTGTCCGTCCTTGTCCCGGAGTTCGCTGATCTAGGGTTTGTCACAGAAACACTAATTTTAAAAACTTGGAATATTTCAAATATGATTGGACAAAAATATATATCTCTTCAAATGGAGCTGTCCAATGTACTCCTTTTCTGAAAACAGTGGAGGGAAGCTCCCGGAACAGGAAGCCCTAATTTTCCAATTTCTTCTGCAGAAATGTTTGTTACTGTTTCTGTGATATCTCTTAAATTAATAATCCTATATGTCTGAAATTTCTCACTGAGGTAACCTAGAATGTCCTTGATCTAAAACCACAGGTTTCATCAGAATTGTTTTCACCATTTGGGATTTATTATCCTTTTCCCAAGGTGACCTGTTACAGAACTGTTCAGAACAACGAAGTTGTATGGCATGCCATGTGTCACTGGTTCATCCTCTGAGTCTGATATTCAGACCACCGAAAGTAAAATCCGTGCCCTTTCTAGAACATCTTCATAAATTCCATTTGGACGTCTGTATCCCAATATATTGCAATTCTCCCGAGGTGTCCTGTTTATGGATGATTTCTGGAAGAGGTCGGAACCCTAACTTTGGGAGATCATATCTCCCCGAAGATAGCGAATCTGAGGCTGATTTTTGGATACAGTGTTCATCAGGATTTTATCTTCATCCCCTGCAATTTTCAGCTTCTGAGATGACACCAATATTGGAATATAGCGACTGTACCAAAACTTAGCATTTTTAGTATTTAGGGTTTCTCCTAGCTCAGGGTCAAACTAGGGTTTGACTGTCCTGGAGTTTCACCGAACCAAATTTCTTGATCCAGGTCTCTAAACTTCGGTTTTGATGAGGAGAACAATCCTATGCTGGTCTCACTCAAAAATTTCTCTTCTATAGAAATCCCTAATTTCCACATCAAAATTGAAAATGCTTGAAATTGAATTCCACATCGACAGAAAGATGCACCCTTCAATGGAGAGTCATCCTAGCATACTTTTTCTGAAAATAAGTGGAGGAAGATCCACAAACTAGTAAGCCCTAGTTCTTGTAGCTGCACAATGTCTTCTTCTCAGGTTAGCTCTGATACTATGTTATTTTTTCATCAAATAAGCTAGCATTATGATCTTAGGATCTTTTCACTGAGAGAATAACAAGCATAGCAATAAAACATAAGCACATCACAAGAGACAAGAGACACAAAGAGATTTTCCTCAGGGAAACCATAAAGGAGAAAACCCCACAACTTCCTCTAAGATAGAATCAACACCAAAATAGTAATATATCTCCCAAAACAGCAGTAGTCTTCTTCTTCTGTCTAGTCCCAGTATTTCCTTCTTCACTAATGCGCCACCCTTGAGAGAGTGAATGATGTGTGTATTAAATAGAGAGTCTCACTCTCTATTTATATTCTTCCATTCAATTTAAGTGCACTTAATCACGTATGCTCAACTTATAATTACTTACCTGAGCCTACACCTTAGTTAGTGTATAATAACTCAAGTGCCTCGAAACTGTGGGGACTTACCTAATGACTTGACATGACTTGTTTACATTATTAATATTCCCGATCGGAACATCGGGGCATGATCACATGACTCAAATACATAATAGAAACATCTCGGAACAAACATCGGGTTACAATATATAAGATACATAGAAGAATACATTCTGAAGTTACATATACATCAACAGTGTCACACATTAGTAACACATGTGCATGTTTTTTTTGCAATAACATGTAGGTGTTGTTAATGTGTGTCAATTATATTTTTTGAAATAACAAATGCACATTTTTATTTCCATTATAAATAAAAAAGGCCCCACGGGCCTCATTTTTCCCATTCCTCATCTACGACGCATATTCATCCTTTGGTTTTCTTATTAGCAACATGAGTGTCTCTTGGTCACTGTGACAACCTCCTTATCATGATCAAACATTGTCTCCAAGGATGTGCTTGTTTGATTAAAACAAAAAGTCACAATTTTAAAAGAATTCTTGTTTTTACATGCAAATTGTTTGTATTTAATTACAATGGACCATGGTCAATTGTTGAGTATATCTGAATATAGGGCCAAGAGAAGACATTTCTACTCCACTAGTCTTACTAAAGAAGAGATGAAAGATTTGAACATTACAAAACAAATTCTTCTTGAATGTTTGATTGACCCCAAAACCAACCAATCCCCCAATCCATAAACGATGCACGTTTGCATGGATTGGTGCACATATGAACCACGGAAAAGAAAATGGATGCGTCATTGGTTCATGGTTTTTTATAGAACTCCTTGGAACAATAGGGAGGTTTGTTAGGGTTAACTTTGACTCAGGAATGAGTCAAAGGTGGTTTAGGTATAGCACATGGTTTCTAGTAGCATATGGAATTTTCCATGGTATTGGTGGCCCATGGTATTGCATGTAAGGAATAATTTTTAAGGCTCGAGGAGGATCCATTGTACAGTTCCCTGGAGGTGAGTGGTGGCTAGCTCACTTGGCCTAGATTGGGCGGTTTAGGTCAAGGGAAATAATAGATCTATTATGGTGGTTTTTTCCGGTTTTGGGTTTTCCATGTAAACATTGTGTCTATATATTAAATGTGTTGCTATGTGAATTTGTGTTCTCTAAATATTAATTATTTATGTATGCTCATTAAATATTAAAAAGTGGTATCAAAGCCATGGTTTGACATATAGTTGTGCTCATTCTATTGTACCTGGTTTTTTGAATTAATTGTGTTGTGCATGTTCAATGGTACCCGATACCCTAGTAGTATTTTTTTGGTTCTTGGTTAGAATGTAATTTACTTGGATGTTAGAAGCACAAGATACCCCTCTTATGCATAGAGAAGGGATGTTGCATCAAGTGTGGAATGAGCCACTAGGTAGGTACGAGGGTGGTTGGTGTACTTGTAGCCTAGATTGGTATGGAAATCAGAGGTCAATTCTTTGATTGTAGGAGGAATGTGATATGGTTTAATCTAAGTTATGGGACCAAGGTTGATGAGCCATGTATGTGAAGAGAATTCCTAGATAATTGGTGGTTACATCGTTGAGGACCCATGTAATTCGGTAGATGGATTCTTTTATCTGGATGTCAATGACACGGTTGGATGTAGGTACAAAGGGAGAATGGAAGAAAATGAGAAAGAAAGAGAACATGGAAAAGAGAGGACATAGCAATGGCTGGTAATAGTGTAGTCACAATAAAGACACATGAAAAATTTAATGGAGCAGTTTGCATGTAAAAGGGAACGTGACTGTAAGACTTTGTAAGGAATGCATATCCCTGGTAACACATAGGTAAAGTGGGGAGATAGACCTAGGTGATAGGGGGGTGTATGTGAGATTCCTCAGTAAACTTTTGAGGGGGTTGGTGATTAATACAAGTAAGTTTTAAAGGGGGGAGTGTAATTAGAATTAACCTTGAGTGGGGAATGATTCAAAGGTGGTTTAGGTCTAGCACATGGTTTCTTAGAGCCCATGGTATTTTCCATGGTATTGGTGGAAAATGGTATTTGGTGGCCCATGGTATTGTCCCATGGTATTGCATGTAAAGAATCCTTTATAAGGCTTGAGGAGGCTACATTGTAAAGTGGCATGGAGGTGAGTTATGGCTAGCTCACTTGGCCTGCCTTGGACAATTTAGGTCAAGGGAGATAATATATATATTATGGTGGTTTTTCTCAGTTTTGGGTTTTCCATGTAAACATTGTGTGTCTATATTAAATGTGTTTCTATGTGAATTTGTGTTCTCTCATTATTAATTATTTATGTATGCTCATTAAATACTAAGAAGGTTCCATTATATTTTCTTTGGAAATTATGGGTTGAGTTCATGTTGGGTCTCCACATGAATTATTTTGACATTGCTGAGTTTGAAGGGGTTGGTCTTGGACTTTTCCTGGGATCAACCAACAACTAGGAATAATCCACTAAGAGGGCCACTTGATCCTAGATGTATTCCTAACACACCACCCCATAAACACCTTAGCTATTAGATTACATAGTTGACACTAGCACTGCAATATCACATCTTACGCACACTCTATTGAAGCATAATGCATTTATGGAAACATCTAGACATCAACCATCAGAGGAGTATGGTAGACCCTCAAGTGTATGTCTTTTGGTTCACACCAAGCATGGACCTTCCATGACATATAATCAGGAAAATGATTCTTCTTTGACCTAGGAATCACCACATCGATGCACTCATTATGGGCATACTTTCCATGGCCCAATGGAGGATCCTACACAGGAAATATTTTTGGATGAGGTTAGTATGATTTTTTTAATAATGTTAAATCATTGAGTATTTATTTAATTGTACATTTGACAATTATTAGATAAACACATCTGAAACTATTTATATGTAACTTGTGTTTTTTGGCATCTACAAATTCTCTAACTTGACACACCTCCATCGAGGTGGGATGATGTTAGTTCTCCCAATCATGATGCAATAATGATTGAAATATTGGACATTGTTGCAACTCACACACATGTATTTAAAAGAATTTAGGATTTAAATATTTGTGTATTTGCAAATGTCAAATTTTATCATGAGAAATCAATTGTAATGTTGATGTGTTTCCATGGTGTTTGTTGAAGAGATTGAGCAACCATCTACACCTAGGGTTATTAGATCACCCCTCACCCAGGTAACATTTTTTAAATTAATTATATATTTAATTTAAAGTTCATTATCTTTGTATGGTTGATTTACATATTTTTGTGCTAATCAAATGTATTACAAATTTGTATGCAGGTTCCCTCATTCATAGTTCCATCACCATATCCACCAGCCCATTCCATTCCATCATATACCCCCTCTGTTATTTCAAAAATTCATGAGGATTTCAGTGATTGGGAGGCCTGCCATGTCAGTTGGAATACTGATTCCCCCCTTGGGTGATTCCCTCCATTGTATAGTTGGTGGGGTACATCACTGCCAATGCCCATCCTCTCTTTCTAGTCCCATACTTATCCAGTCTTCAAAAATACACCATCACAACCCTCCCCATATTGCATGCACAAATGGAGTGACTAATGTTTCATCTACTGTAGCTACATCTACACTAGTTGCATATATGGTTGCTGCACCTAATTCCTCCCCATCCCTTGTACCTACATCCACTCCATCCTTTGCAGGTACATATTTGAACCTTCCCTTATACCTACATCATCCCCCTCCCCCAACATTTCCTTGAAGTAGCTTGTTTAATTGAGGGCTCCACTTCCTAGCTAGGAAGGGAAGTCTCCAACATTACCTCATGTATTCCCAATAATATTTATTAATTGATTAAAATATTATAAAGGATTAATTAAATTGATAAAATAATGCACTTTTATTTTTGAATTAATTAATTGTTGTAATTATTGTAGGGATGCATTGTCAAGAGGCTTGGATCAAGGAGGCGGGAAATCCCATCACAATATATTGTCTAGTCTAAAGTGAGTATTTAAATTTGAATTCTAATTGTATTTTTTAAGCATATTAATTGATAGAATTGTGGGGAAAATTTGATATATTGTTGTTCCCCTTTTAGATCCTAGAGAGGCAATGTACACTGAGATGGAAGAAGAACCAATATTCCTCCATCTCAAAGAGGAGAAATATTGATTTTGGAGACATGCATGAGGATTCTAGGGGTGTCCAGGATGACTGAGACATCAACTGTGTACATTAGCCATGATGTGGTATTTTGGGTACGATATGTAATTTTGTGTCTAGGATATGAGTTGTCATTATTCCATTGTATATATTGGGAATCATGTTCCATTTTGTATAAAAGTTTATAGTTGGACCTATTTTCAATACAAAAATACAAATTGCATCTTGTGTATATGACAACGTGTTTATTTATTTTTCATTCATGAAGTGGATTTGACGTTATATACTATGAATATTGTTACATTGCTCATGGTGAATGTAATTTACATGCATTTTTATATAATGAGTTCTACTTAATCACGTTCATACTTAATCATAGTTTATTGCAAAAAATGAAGCCCATCTTAATAGATAAATACATGTATATAATTATAAAATTGACTGGGACTTTTGATCACACTAGGTCTTTAGGCTACGAAGAGATTTTGGGTCCAAGAAGTGAGGTGGGAGGCCTAATGGAATCCTTGTGCAAGTCGTTGTAGCTTGGTTTCAATGGTGATGGGAAGGGGGGATGCCCCAAACTGTCACCCTCTTGATCCAGGGAATTTGACTATTGGAGATATTTCAATTCAAATTTATCAAGATGAAATCCCTGTTTCTACTAGTATGGATCGTAAACCTAGTCAATGCTTTCCAAAATTATCAGCAATTCCATCTATGCTTGTCTAGTCTACACATATTAGGGAAAAAATTTAGTTTATGATGGACCATGCTTTGATTGGAAAATTCATTGGGTTACATCCATCGAAGAAAGCCTTGCTTTGGTGGATCAACTCGACTTGGACGCCTAAAGGTCATTATGATTTACATTTAGGATAAAAGGGGTTTTTTGCTGTATATTTTATTAGTCAAGAGGATCAGAATTTGATTATTGATGGACAGCCTTACTTCTACTACTTAGCAGGTCTTTTCCTTCATCTGTGGAAGGAGAAATTTGTCCGTAAAAGGAAGATATGTGAATTGCTCCAGTATGGATTAGGTTATATTCACTTCCTCATGAATATTGGGATGATGAAATCTTGGAAGCCTTGGGTAATTGTTTGGGATCCTTTATTAAAATTTCAAAGCAAACTAAATCTCAATGATATACTGTCTTTTCTCGCATATGTATCTATATGGATCTTTCTAAGGTTCTCGTAGAAGCTATCAGGTTGCTTTGGGATGATGATGAATGGCTTCAAACTCTGGAATATGAACAGGTTCCCTTTAGATGTCGTAAATGTCATGAGTATGGTCACTTAGTCAGGAAATTCCCCATGAACATCCCCAAACCACTGGTCAATAAGGTTGTGAATACCTCAGAATCTGGTTTTTCTAAAGTATCTTCTCGTAAAAGAGGAAATAAAATACAAGAAACTCAAGACTCAGCCAAAAAGATTAATAGTCCTAATTCCTTTGAAATTATGGGTAAACAAACAGAGCAATGGGTGGATTCTAAGAGACCTGAGGGTAATTTATCTAAATCCGAGATTGGTCAATCCTCAAGTATTCCTTCTTGTCCTAATTTAGCCTAGGAATTCCATATGGGAAACTTACAACATACAACTAGATCAGAATCTGAAGCAATGGTTGTCTCTCTGCAACCTACTATCTTGGAGGATTCAAAAAAAATGGATATAGGTGACTTAGATCTTGAAGGAATTTAGAAATCTTGCTCGGATAAAGCTCTGGGCTATGTTCCTTAAGAATAGGTAAATCTTCTCAAAGAGGCTATTCTTAAAGCTAAATTCTCTACTTTTTTAGGCATTAATTCAGGTTATTTTAAAGAAACAAAAAAAATTGGTGAAGACAGTGGCAAGAAACTGGGTCGTAAATCAAACAGACATATATTAGCGAACGTAGGAAGGCGATTGGTTGATTCGGGTCAATATCCAACAATCCAAGATGCTCTTGGTCTTTAATCTTGATTATTAATGAAACTCCTTTCCTGGAACATCCGAGGCATTAATAGCATGAGAAAGATGAAAATTCTCTGTCAGAAGATTAAGAAGTCTAATACAGCCACAGTTTTCTTACAAGAAACTAAATGCCAGGATAACTTCATCCAGGAACAGAGGAGTAAAATATGGAAGCATTGTGAGAGCATGGGTATTGATTCTAATGGTTTTTCTGGAGGTTTATGTATTTTATGGGATCTGTCTCAGGTTTCTCTTTCTGATTTTCAAGGGACCCGAAATTCTATCTCTGCCATTTTTAAAGTGATTGGTTTTCCTATCTCAGGTTTATTAATGAATGTTTATGGTCCTCAATGTTCGAATGATAAGCGTAATTTTTTAAAATCCCTTTCCAATTTAAAGACCTCTATGGTCTTTGAGCATTGGGTGGTTGGAGGTGATTTTAATCTGATTACTTCGCTTGAGAAAAAAAAAGGAGGTAGACGTTTTTTAGAAGAGGAATGTAATATTTTTCGGGAGACTATTGAAGATTTGGGTCTTGTGGATATTACCCCGGGTGTTGGGTGGTTCACTTGGAATAACAAATGTACAGGGGACCGTCATATTGCTTCCAGACTTGATCATTTTCTTGTGTTTGAATCAATCATTAATTTAGGAAGTGAAATTCATAGTTCTACTCTCTCTGGTCGAGGTTCTGACCATTGGCCAATCGAGCTTCTTTGGAGTGGTATGGGGTCTCAATTCAAGAAGCCCTTTCGTTTTGAGCAATTTTGGATGATTAATCCTGACTTATATGAAAAATTCAAAATGTGGTGGGCGGAATTACATTCAAATAAGGTCGCTAATATGTGGTCTTTTCAACAGAACTTGAATGCTCTGAAATCTAAAATCAAG
Organism: Pseudotsuga menziesii; assembly: GCA_001517045.1. Lineage (NCBI taxonomy): Eukaryota > Viridiplantae > Streptophyta > Pinopsida > Pinales > Pinaceae > Pseudotsuga > Pseudotsuga menziesii. The sequence continues at coordinate 403,891 of LPNX010133385.1, forward strand.
AAATGGAATAAGGAAGAATTTGGCAATATTTTCAGAGAGAAAAATAGATTGGAGAACTGTCTTCAGGAAATTCAATCTATTGGGTTTAATGAAGGTTATTCCTTAGATATTATAGAGGAGGAACGATTGGTGGAAAAACAACTTGATGAATGGGAAAAACAAGAGGAACTTCTCTAGTTGCAGAAATCCTATATCAAATGGCTTCGAGAGGGAGAAAAGAATTCCAAATTCTTTCACCATTCTGTTATCCAATCTAGGTTTCAGAATAAAATTTAGTCCCTTAAAGATGAAGCTAGTAATCTCTTGGAAGGTAGGGAGGAAATTGAGGATCTACTCAACTCTCATTTCTCTGATATTTTATCTGATACCCGTAGGGACCGTTCTTCTGATATTGATATCATTACGAGTCAAATTCCTTCGTTAGTTTCAAGGAAACATAGACAAATGTTAATGAAATCCATCTCTATTCAAGAAGTCCAGGAAGCTGTATTCCAGATGAAGGAAGGAACCTCACCTGGCCCGGATGGTTTTACTGTTAACTTCTTTCATCACTTTTGGGAGATGATTAAAATTGATGTTTGGAATATTGTTGAACAATCTTGAGTTTCTGGGCATATTCTTCGATCCTTAAATGCTAATTTTTTAACCTTGATTCCTAAAAATGAGGGTGCAAACTTGCCTAATAAATTTTGTCCTATTAGCTTTTGTAATGTGATTTATAAAATCATAACCAAGTAATTGCTAATCATTTAAAACCTATTTTTCCTTCTCTAATATCATCAAAGCAATCAGGGTTTGTATAGGGGCATCAGATTTCAGATGGAATTATTCTTGTTCATGAAATCCTACATTCCATCAAACTTAAAAAGATGCTAGGTATGTTGGTTATGCTTGACATTGCCAAAGCTTATGATAAACTTAATTGGCAATTTATCAGGAAAATGTTGATAGCATTTGGTTTAAGTATGGCCTAGGTTAACTGGATTATGAATTTAATCTCATTGGCCTTTTTCTCAATTCTAGTGAATGGGGTTCCTTCAGGTATCATAACTCCAACTCGTGGTATCCGTCAAGGAGATCCTCTATCTCCTTTTCTGTTCATTCTTATGGCTGAAAGCTTGGGTCGAACTATTTCTGCTACAAAGGATGCTAATTCTATAAGAGGTTTAAGTGGAACTCTTGGCGGGGCTAGTCACTCTCACCAATAGTTTGTTGATGATACTATGTTGATAGGATACCCTTTGGTATAGGAAGCCTCAAGCTTTCGGACTTGTTTGAATTAGTTTGGTAATGCCTCTAGTCTGGAAGTCAATGCGCAAAAATCCCAGGTTATTTTCTTTAATACTCCTAGTATTACCTGTTGAAATATTATTCGTATCCTTGGTTTCTCTGAAGGTTTTCTTCCAGCTATTTTTTGGGAACTCCTCTCATAAATACTCAATCAAGAAAGCATTCCTGGATTGAATTAGTGGGTAAAGACAAGAAGCATTTGAGTAATTGGACTTTGAAATCTCTGAATCATCCGAGTCGACTAGTTCTTGTTAAATATGTGCTTCAAGCTTTTCCTACTTATATGTTCTCAACTATGCTGGCACCTAAATCTTGTTAGTTTTTCATCACATTAAGCTAGCATTATGACCTTAGGATATTTTCACTGAGAGAATAACAAGCACAACAATAAAACATAAGCACATCACAAGAGACAAGAGACACAAAGAGATTTTCCTCAGGGAAACCATAAAGGAGAAAACCCCGCAACTTCCTCTAAGATAGAATCAACACCAAAACAGTAAGAGATCTCCCAAAACAGCAGTAGTCTTTGTTCTTCTGTCTAGTCCCAAAATTTCCTTCTTCAGTAGTGCGCCACACTTGGGAGAGCAAGTGATGTATTTCACAAGTGATAAATAGAGAGACTCTCACTCTCTATTTATATTCATCCATTCACTTGAATTGCCTTTTCACACGTAGGCTCACCCTAATAATTGCTACTCGAGCCTACACCTTAATTAGTGTATAATAACTCAAGTGCCCCGAAACTGTGGGGACTTACCTAATGACTTGATATGACTTGTTTACATTATTAATCTTCTCGATCGGAACATCGGGGCATGATCACATGACTCAAATACATAATAGAAACATCCCAGAATAAACATCGGGTTACAATACATAAGATACATAGAAGAATACATTCCGAAGTTACATATACATCAACAAATCTGTTCATCGATATTTGAGAAATATTTATAGGAATTTTTTGTGGAGTGGTACTGAGGATCATCATAAATGGGCACTGGTTAATTGGGGTAGTGTCTATAAAACTAAATCTCAGGGGGGTTTAGGGTTAAGAGATCTGGGAATTACAGGGTTATTAGCGGAAGCTAAGATTTGGTGGCATTGGCTTACTCACTCTCAGGAACCTTGGGCTAAATTATGGGTAGCCAAATATGCTCCCCATTGGGATTGCTAGGATTTAATTAGGTTTTCTGATGAAAAAGTAGGCTCTCACATTTGGAAAACAACCTGGGCAGGGCATAATATAATTCAACAACATTGTTTCTGGGAAATTCGTGATGGTCAATCTACTCGATTCTGGGAGGATGCTTGGCAACAACTTCCTCTGTTGGAGCATTCAGGGTAGTTTCCAAAGCTCTAAGAAGCATGTATCAACTAAATTTTTTGTAAAGTTGCTGACCTCTGGGGGTTTCAGTATACGAGCTCCTTTTCTTGATCTTGGGTGACTTAGAGCTGTTTGGAAAGGCTAGCTCCTTCTCCGGAATGTTTACGATTAAAGGAAGAGCTCAATCTTCAATGTATTTGAAGAAAGGAAGGTCAGGATAAGCTTCGTTGGGGTTATGGTCTGAAAGGGGTATTTTCACTCAAAGAGGCATATAACCTGCTCTATAGGTCCTCTAACACTCCTTCTATTTATTCATGGAATTCTCTTTGGGGGAAAAATTTATGGCCAAAAATAACTATTTTTTGCTGGCTTGTTTTGCATAAAAAATTTTTAACTAGAGAAAATCTAAAAAAATAAGGGATGTATGGCCCTTACCAGTGCCCTCTTTGTCAGCAGGTGGAGGAAACATCGATGCTTTTTCTGGATGACTGTCCTTTTTCAACAACTCTATGGGATCATGGCGCAGCTCTGTTTCATCGTTCAGCCCGAATTAAACAAAAACTAGTAGGAATCCTGATTCATTGGCCTAAAAACCCATTCTAGAGTCTTATCCTGAATCGCCTCTGGGAAATTTTTCCAAATTTTTTGATATGGACTATTTGGAATGAACGAAATTCTTGAATTTTTCTCTCTAAAACTTCTTCTCTCTTTAATGTATGGCAATGTCTGTGGTATAAACTAAAGGAAACCATCTCTTTGACCAACTAGGATATAAAAGACTATGAGTTAACAGGGAGGGAACATAAGATTTTGGTTGAATGGGGTTTGGATAATTATGGGGTTTCTATTCAGGCTAACCAGATCTCTCATTCGTTTAAACCAAGTCCAGACTATTGGACTCCTCCTCCTAAAGGATTTCTAAAACTAAATTTTGACGGAGCTTCTAAGGGTAATCCCAGGAAGGCAGGATATGGATTCATTCTTTAGAATTACAGAGGGAAGATGCTGGGTTTCAGCTTTGGTTTCCTCAGTATTAAATCCAACAATGTAGTAGAGATTGAAGAAATGACACAAGGGTTAGAATGAGGATTGGAAAATTTTCACAATCCACTGATAGTGGAGGGAGATTCTCAGATGGTTATATGCCTGGCCTCTAAACTCCAGAATGGCTCTCAAAGCTCAAAAGTCTCATCTTCATGGTGCTTGGAAATCCATATTGCCACTCTTCACTCTGGTCTTATTCAAGGGAAAGCTGTTAGTTTTACGCATGTTCGACGGAATGGCAATAAGATGGTGGAGTTCTTGGCTAACACAGGGGTGGGTGCGTGTCAACCTTTTTGAGCACAAGATTGGAATATGCTATCAGATATGTCAGCTTAATCACGATGTCAAGATCTTATATATAGTGATTGTACTAACATCCATATGGAAGACTAGGATAATTATTAAATCAAGTGTATTCACACTCTTAGCACGTGGCATTGGTTAGGTGTAATCACTGGTTTTAATTTTTGACCCAATGTCTATTTTAAACATGATGGTTTGGGCATATTTTCTCATTTATGTGATGGTTGGTGGTATGTATAGTGTCATGTGCTCTGAGAATCAAATGAAGGATATTAATGGTGAGTTATCTCATGGGACTTGTGTGAGGGATTGTGATTTTAATCCATAGATCATGTCCATCATTACAAACTCGTCTGTGAGGTTATATATTCTGATGCAGGGTGGTGGAATTCTCATCAGATGCTCTTTAGGTCATCTTGAGAGTTATTGTCATGAGTGTTTTATTCATGGTTCATCTAGGAATCTTTGGTTTTTTAATATGTCTGATAAAGGAAAAGGGAAATGGGAACATGCTCAATTTGATTCATCCAAAGTAGCTTCTTGTGCCCAATGTAAAGCTCTATGGGAGTCACTCATTTTTGAATTAGAACTCCATTAGGAGATTCAAAACCATGTTAATGCAATGGAATCAAGGCTGTGGGAGGAACTTGATTCCCAAAAACTAAAAGAGGAAGCTAAGAAGGCTGAGGAATGGATTCTGGATCCTGGCCACACTGTTGGGCGGACGAGTTTGTATGAAAAAACTGTGGTGATTTTCTGGGTCATGAAAAACCTGGTGGGTAGAGATGAATGGGATCGCCAGTCTCCTATTTTGGATAATTCATCCCCTGATTCCTAGAAGAATGCTATTCTGATGATGATCCAGTCTCTGGAAATTTCTGTTAAAAGGGTGGAAGATAAAATTGATTTCTTGACTACATGCCTGGGTTTTCAATATCTGGCTTCTTCGAGTGTGGATGCAACCAAGCCGAGTTGTTCTGGTTCTTCTCAGCATTTTTCTCAGGATTTATCCTATATTTTGTTATAAGTTTGAAGCAAGGATCTTATCTCGTTGCATTTGGTTCCATGCATGAGGTTTTTATTTTAAACAATGTTTCTTCTCGCTTGACCTTGGTTTTATATGCATTAATGCAGTCTATTTTTTGGGATATGGTTTTGGATGGATTTATATGTTTTCTCCAATATTATGCTCTAGTATTGGAGTTTGATAAAATCAAGTTTATGATAAATCTGTGGATCGGCTTTGAAATATCAGCCTAGTGTTTTTGACACTCTGGATTTTCTTAATTAAAGGATGAAGATTGCAAGTATGGAAGTTGGTTTTGATACGTGTTCTGGTAAGAGAATCCCAAATATTTTGAGGATGGGATTGTGGGTTTCGATTGTTATATTGGGAACTAGTATGGTAAGGACCAAGCTTTTGGCTGGTTATGCCTCTTTAAGAATTAAGTCTGTGGGTGGGGAAGTCAGTAAGTTTGGAGTCTATGGGTGGGGAAACTAGGAATGTTTTGAGTCTGTGGCTGTGAGGTCAGACAGTTGTGAGTCTATGGGTTGGGAAGCAAGGAAGCTTTGTTTCTATGGGGTAGGAAGTAAAGAAAGTATGGTACTAGGAAGAAATAGTATTTCTATGAGCTTTCTGCATTAGATCTGTATAAGATGGGAAAGGTGATTTTTGTACTTTGTAAGCGGTTTTAAGAAGGCCTTACTTCTTTTTTAATGTAATTACTGTATTTACAAAAAAAAAACTATAAAAATGACTGGTTAGAAAAAATCATAGCTTCTTGTGAGTGAATATATCTAAATAAATACATATGGAATTACATTAATCATAGTAACCCATGGCCTTATTAAGAAATCATTGTTTAAGACATAAGTGATTACGTGAGTTATGCATTGTTGTTTAAGATTGATGAACTAGTTTACCATTTAATAAAACTTTTACCATGGTTATCCATAGCATCATTGACCACAATTTCCTTAATAACCCACTCACACACAAACCCTTAATTAATGCTACTTAGGCTTAGTAAAATAATAGGTAATTGGTACAACCTTGTGATAGGGTAACTAAGCTTGTGCTTTGCTTTGTTCTCATATTATTAATTCCAAGCATTCTTACTATGGTTAGTTTAAACATTTAAATTCAACACTAGAACCCTTTGATTCACACGATATTGAATGATTAACACCACAATTCTTTATACAAGATACTATTGCTAATTCTTTTAAGGAATTCTGATTCATGAATTTGTTTAAAGTTTACATTGATACACAAACAATAAATGTATCCTTAACATGCTTCAGATTTGATATGCTTATCTAAATCTTGATTTCATTACATTCATTGTGTATATTCCAGGACTAATACACTTTTTTGTGACTCCTTTGGTCACTATTATTCACTCTCAATGAGTGGATGTCATATGTATATGAATGTTGCATAGCCTAATGGTTCTTAAACTCACATAATCCCAAACATATAATCATTGCCCTTAGGACTATTAGCACACTTTAGTCTTGAAGTACTATAAGAGGACCTAATTGTGGTTTTTTCTTGAGATTAAATTCCCCTTTTCATATTAATTTATAGAACTATTTTATCATTGTGATTCATTGTCATACACCTCTTGTTAATGGCACAATCCAAATCACAAATCACTACTGTTGATATGGAATTTTAGGGTACTTTAGATCTGATATAAATCCAAATGTGTTCTAAGAGTTTCATTGTAGGCCATTTCCATCTCATTATTGTTTTTATATTTCCTCATTGGGAAGCCAGTTGAAGTAGATATGATATAAATACTATCACAATATAATGATTAAAACAAAGTTCCATTTTTGTAACTCATTGTGGTGATCTTGGTATCCTAATTCATGGTTTCTATTATAACACTCATAGTCATGAAAATAAAAAAATAAGTCACCTTCGAATGTCAAGTTGGATCTTGTGCAGGTGTTTAGACCTCAAGATAATTCACATTCTTTCTATTTGATATAAATCATATTTGTTGGGTGACTAATATTTGTACAAGGGATTTCATCATTCAAATGTAATTATTTAGGAATTATAAGAAATGTTCACATATGGTTGTGTTTCATATGATGACATCTGATAAAATTATACATGCTTAATCTCAATGAAGACTCTTTAACTCTTGAATATCTTGGGTAACTTTGTATTTACTTCCTAATCAATACAAAATTTCTTTATAATTTCACAACAATATCTTATGGTTACAAGTGGGATGATCTAATTCCTCATAGAGATTGATTTTGAACGATCTTACATTAGTAACCTAACACTTGATTTTTTTGGTTGTACTAATATAATGAGATTTTTCATAAGGAATTACAACTTTTATATGAATATTGTTCTCACTAATGATAGGTTATCTTTCTAACAATGAAGTGCATGCTTAGTGGTAGATAAATGGTCATCATTTTTAAACAATAATAACTATATCTAATTAAATTTGTTAGTTTTCATATACCTTAATATGTGGTTATATTTATCACCTAATATCTCATTGTTTTTATCATAAGTATTGGCATCCTGAAAGTTCATGTCAATTGGTTATGATATATTTTGAGAAATATCTAATACTTGTTTCATTCATTGATCCATCTAGATATCCATGTTGACATAAGTGGTTATTATTTCCTTGATGTTGATTTAGTTAATGCTATGAGTTAATATTAAATATAGAAGACACATTTGTGCATTGTTCATATTGGAAGCATTTTTGTGCATTGATGCATTGGTGACCAAAATACTCTTTTTATTCAATTCATTGAGGTAAACATTGGATCATCCTTAGCAGTGGCACAAGAAACATATTATTAAAGCATCAAATAAGTAATGTATCCCCATGCCCTTATTTTATAGCCAAAATTGAAGTTCCAATGGTAAACTAGCTTCAATGTGAACGCTTCCATTTTACATTAGTGTTATAAGGGGTTACTAATGTTATAATGTTAGTGTATCCTTAAACCATATGTTAATTATTTCATCATAGTAATAATGTAATGGTCTCTAGTCCATTTCATAATGGCATTGACTAGAATCATGAATTCAATTTCCCCACTTTTCAAATGGTTATAGTCTAAAAATAGACTAAGAAAAACCCTAGTTTTCAAGATCCTTGAACAAGAAAAACACTGGGATGGACCCATGGGAGAGAGGTTCCCCCAGACGTAATTCATTTTCACAAGTCTAATGGAGTCAATAGTTTGTCAATCCGATCCATAATCATCATTTTATGGCAAGTTGCAACTTGCTTCCTTAAGCCTTTCATGTACACTTGTTGAATTTGTGTTGGGGGCATAAAAACCAAAATAAACATCATAATTATGTTCCATATGATGTTGTAGGATTATTTATGTATGTTTGACGTGGGTAGGTTACCCATGGTCATAGGGAAGAGGGGTTTCAGAATTTAACATCATCATTGAAATTGCATGGTCTCTTACTAAGCAAATCCTAGTTTCTAAGATCCTTGAACAAGATGAGCACCAAGTGATGGACCCATGTTATAGCGTGATTTACCACACCTCATGGATCATGCTTTGATGGCCTTCCTTGTCCCTATGCAGACTTACTACACCCCCTTTACTCACTATAGCCCTGATGCTTCAATGTAACCCCTAAAAAGACATTTTTGAAGACATACGCAGGTCACATGTTATACAGCTCGCGTATACGCATATTGCACCATTACCATCCATGTATATTTGGTTTTGTGCCAAAAAACAAAAAATATTTGGTGTTTTCCCCATAAAGTAAGGAATACCTTGATCCTTGGACTTCCATATCCTGGGAAATGCTACAATTCGACCCTCAATTTCCCATTGGAGGGCTATATATTGAGCCATTGTGAATAATTAGAGGAGGATAAACTTGGAGAGTAAAGAGACTATAGAAAAAAATTGACCCATTGTCATATACTTGAGTTTGCATCCCTTTGTCCTTGTTAATAGAACCATTTGTGTTCATATCCCAAGATTTCCATTGTCTTTGTGAGATTTCCTTATTATGGAGGATTGAAGTGGTGGAGGCCCAAGTGGAGGGACTCGGTTTCTTGGTTCCGATGAGCTATCGCTATAGGTTGTCACATTGTATATATGTTTTATATTAATAGAAATATCCATTCCTCATCTAAATTTCATGTGCAATTATGTATATTTGTATCCATGGGTGTAATTGTTTTATACATGTTTAAATGGAATATACTATATTTAACGCTAACACTTAATATACTATGATTGGATATATATTTGTTGTTGAGGGAAAATTGTAGTGACAAGCTTTTGATCGAGAGCTCAACAATGGTCATCTTCAAACTTTCGGCTGAGCTACAGTTCTTATCCCTTAGTGGTTAATTTATTTAATTTATCTATCATGTTTGAGAATGGATTTTATTTCTAGTGTCATACTGTCTATTGTGGTCCAACCCAAACCATAATAATATTTTCTTTATAAAAGAATCAGAAACTCCACTAGAGAAGTTCCCTTTTGTTGGGATTTTTGGGTTCATTTTTGCTCAAATTGCTCTCTGTTTCTCTGTGTTTTCGTATCGCATTTGGTAGTGTGTTCATACATTTACAATTCCTTGGAGTGGTTTGGCCCTTGGATTGATTTTTTACCACCTTAATCCTTGTATACATGGGCCATAGTACGCACAGTCATGTATATATGTGGGATGCCATATGGAAGGTCGTGTACATACGTTGATGTTCTCTGAACAATTGAGTATATCTCCCATTTTGGTTGATATCTTGCTATGAGAAGTTGTTGTATGGGTTGTGAGTGTTGTTGGGTCTTCCAGGGTCCTTATATTGTTTGTTTACTGATCCTGTTGTGACTAGAAACCTCTTTTATTGGTATATTTTAGAAAGTTGTTCTTGTCAATTTTTCCCTTTTTGTTTTGCTCTTAGTGCACTAGCCCTTAAGTCTAGGTGTCTTGATTGGCTTATGTTTGCTCATTGTTGCAGAGACCGAGAGTTTAATGGTTATTTTTTGAATTTTCATTTATTTATTTTGAAAATACAAAGCTAGTTTCATTGTTGCATACTCATTTGCATTTTGCATGTGCATGAAATTAAGTAATTGCATTGGTTTGCTTGGGATGAGATTAGTGTTTAGGATTTCATTCATGAAATATTTCATTTGCATTCAAAAAGGAAAATGAATAATTTTTTATTTCATTGTTGCATACCATATTTTCATTTGGAAAACAAAATTGCACTTGCCATCATTTTTAGGCGTGCATATTTTATTTTATTGCTAAGTCATAACATCACTACTTTCACGAGCATATTTTTTGAGTAAGCACCTCTTAAAATGAATGCTTAACTTAAAACTGATTAGAATGATTGTTGAGAATATAGTTGTCATTGATGTCAAAGGAGTTCATGAATGATAAAGGAATAACCAATAGACATGTAGCAGGATGAAATCAGTGAAAGAAAAAGGATCCATTACATGGATTATCATTGATGTCAAACGGGTTTAGTAATGACAAAAGAAAATCAGTAACATGGTTGATGAAAAGGGAATATCAGTAACAAGGTTAATGATAGGAGGAAGATCTATAAAGAAAGTAGCGGAAGATCCATAGATCATAATTGAAGATCCATAGATCAGACAGATCTATGGATGGAACTTAATTTAAAAAAGTGGAGTTGCAAATGAGATCTTGTGATCTTGTGGTGGATATCAACGGTTGTTGAAGATAAATGACCAAGGTAAAATTATCTGATTTAATAACGAGTTAGATAAAAAGGACGATGAGTTGTGAAATCCAAAACCAATCGCTGGGAATAGGATTTTGATTGACGGATAAGGTTGATCATTGAAAATGATCAACGACCATCAACTATTTCAATGGGAAAACTTGCATGGTCTAAGAAATTTTTTATGTGCACAAAATTTCTATGAAACTCGATTCATCTTATTTGAAGTCCATCGTTGATTGGTAGGGATCCTGATCCGATGATGGTAAAAACATTTTGCTAGGTAAACTGATAGGAGGTTAAAAAATGTTAATGGGTGCAAACTATCAATCAAATACAGTTTAATGCATTTGGAGTCCACTGTTGATCCGACTAGATCTAGATCCGATGACCCTCAAGGGATTTCACTGATTTAACTAGTAAGCTAGTTAACGTTCTGATGGGAGATAAATTCCATTTACAATGAAAACTTCAACGGTTAGGATTTAATCCGCAAGGAAAAATATAGTGGTGAATGATTTCTGCACAAAAAAAAGTGAGGATCTATGATCCAGATTAGATTGTATATCAACGGATAGGAGTGAACTCACAAATAAATCAACGGTTCAGAGGAAAATATAAAGGCAGAAAGCGAAAGGTGGAGAATCTCAGAAATACTTAGGGAAATGTCATAGTTCCACTACCCAAAATCTGGAAGAACGACAATTTGGAAAACATCAGCATAAGATCGACAGTGTGGAAGAAAAATCACAAAAAGCAGAAATATTGAAATGACATGTTGAAAATGTCACAAACCCGCAATCTACAATCTGAAAGATCAATGGTAAGGATAGAACTCAAACTAGATCGGCGATGTGGAAAGATTGGTTCGAAAAGTAGAAATCATGGAATGATATTTGGAAAAAGTCACATATCCAATATCCTCTTTTTATCTCAAATGTACGATCACGAAAAAGCAAGAAATGAGATCAACGGCTTAGGATGATTTTAGAAATAGAGACTGCAGAAGAACATGACTGGAAGATTAAACTGTAAATCGGTTAACAAAGAATTGTTTTAGTTGTTTTGTAGAATCACAATGAAGGTATATGTCTCATTGGCTCAGTACTAGAACAAGGAATTGAGTTCTCACGAAGAGGCATGATCAAAGAATGAAATGGTGCAATGGTAAAGAGATCCATTCATAGGAAACATGAAGGTATTTATCAATATAATATTTGAAGGAAAGAGCTTGTCTCTATGATTATGAATGAAAGAGTCCAAAAAGTGAATAACAGATTGATAAAAGTCAGTCCAGGGTGGTAGGGTGGTGCTAGTGAAGGCTATAAGTTTGCAAAGGGTGACATAGGATCCTTTCCTGTTGGAGCAGGAAGAAACCCTCGGTGTTGAAGCATCCTCATTTGTTGGAGAAGACAAAAACCCTGGGTGTTGTAGCATCCTTGTCTGTTGGAGCAGATTGAAACCCTGAGTGTTGTAGCATCCTTGTCTATTGAAGTAGGAAAAAATCTAGGGTGTTGGTGCATCCTTTCTATAGCAAGAAGATAAAGAAATTTTTTAAATTTATCTTATTAATGAGTTTTAATTGGTGGTTTTCTCTTTGAAGTTTCCACAATAAAATTTGTGTCTTAAGTTGTTTGATTCATTGTGTGTTTTGTTATTTTTGGAAGAAAAAGACAATACTGATTCACCCCCGCCTCTCAGTATTGTGGTACAATCCAACAATTAGTATTAGCACCAGGTTCCTTCAATACAGTTTAACCATTGGAAGGTATNATCCTATTGGAAAACCACTACAGATCAAGAAGAAGGTTTAGCCACCAACAAACCTCCATTATTCACATGAGAAAATTATGCATACTGGAGTGTGAGAATGAAGTGCCATATTATGTCCTTTTGATGGAAGGTTTGAGAAGCAACTAAGAAAGAGTATAAAATAGATGACCAAGCACCTACATAACTAGAGAAACTAGGCCAGTATGAAGGTAATGCCAAAGGCCTAAATGCAATCTTGAGTGGGTTGAAAAACTTTGTATTTACGAAACTTATGTGATGCGAGAATGCCAAACAAGCCTGGGATAAGTTAAAAATGATCTATGAAGGAGAATCTAAAGTCAAAGAATCCAAGATTCAAACATATAAAGGGTAGTTTGAGAGCGTTAAAATGAAATAAGAAGAAAATATTGGGGAATACCTTCTAAGAGTAGTTGAGGTTGTCAATGCTATTAGAGCTCTTAGAGGAAAATTAAAAGAGAGAGAAGTTGTGAGCAACGTACAGTTGAGGCCTGGAAAATCACAGGTAACAACAGTAGGGATTCTACCCAATAAATGTTCCCAATTAGCTCGTTATTATTTGGTATGGGGAATCCATCCAGTTTATGGTCTAGCTACCATAGGTCAAGTAACAGTTAAAATGCTTTACCGGTTGCGGTTCGGTCCACTATTTAGGTGTATTTTTTAGTTTTTTATCTTTATGTATGATGTGAAAGTGCCTAAATAAATGCATATGGTAGATATAACGAGGAGGGTCACAATGTGATGCATAGGTTCTTACCTCTCGTCTTACCTCTTTCACCTCTAAATCACAAACAAAGAAAACTAAATAAGACTAACTATCCTATCCTTGTGGAGCAATAATGTAATTAATGGTGAGTAATGTATTGTATAACATGTATTAAGAAAATTATAGATAGATGTTAACATTTCTGAACACATGAATATCAATAGACAGATGAACAAAGAGATAACTCATTGTTAATTAAAACATTCATTACTCAACTATGATTGTGGAAATTTCATAGAAATAAACAAGAGCAAATTCACAACATGAAATAATTCATAAGTTTGAATGATCTCACAGTTCATTGAAACAAGCTAAACGAGAAACAATTCACATCTAACTAGCCCATGGAAAACATTTGAAAATCCACAGTGCTTTCTCCAGCCGAAAAAAAATATAACTCTTTATTATAAGATGAATTAGTTCTCCTTACAATAATCTTGCACAAAGATGGTATGAAAAAAGGTCCCTTCTACCTAAAACTTGCCTATATTTATAGAAAAAGAAATTTTTTTTGGGCTTCCCCTCGTTGCCTTTTGAGCTTCCCCAACCTTTTCTTTGCAAAAATTTGTCCTTTATCCTGTGAAAAAAAAGATAAATATAATATATTACATTATTTATCAACATTCCAAAACATTCAACTAGGAGGGTCCGGTTGTTCATTCATGAACTTTCTCCATACATTTTCCTCGGCTGCTATATTCTCAAAACTAGAAGGTTTAAGAAATCTACTAGTAATTTTGTGTTGAGCAGCCTGGTTCTTAATACCCACTATCATGGCAGGAATCAAGCACAGCTGGTATTCTAGCAAGTGGATGCTCACAGTTGCATGTGCTACTTCAGTCTTTAGTATCTTTTCATCCAACTCCTTCACTTGTTGGATGGCTTGTTCATCTTTGTTGCATTTGTACTGTAAATGTTTCAAAAACATTTCATGTTCTGGTAGTGCTTCCAATCTCTTCACAGCGGAGGTCTGACACCGATTATAGGTTAGGAGCACTCTCCTAAAAAATTCAGCATAGGTACTCTACGTTTTCTTCACTGTCTTGTTTAATTCTTCTGCTGTGTTATTGGCAAACTCAATCAGCTCATATTCTTGCTTTATTGTATCCTGATATTTGAAACATATATCTATAGGAGATTCTTTGTTTTCTTCTACCCAAGTCATCCTTCCCTGTAGAGTCTCCAAAATATCTTGGGTTCTATCCAAAAAATATGAGGTTGTATTTACAATTTCTTCTAACTTGATGTCTATTTGTTGGACTTTAAATCTTTCTTTCGCTATCTGCAGCTGTATTTGATGAATCCTCTTTCTAAGCATAATATCATGCTTCTTTAAAGGTTCAATATTGATCTTTTGCTCCATAGCTGACTTCAGTAAAGCTGCAAGTGAATTCTTTTGTTCCTCCAAGGCTACTATTTGAGTCTCATATAGCTTAGCCTCCCCTTCTGTGGTGGTCTTCTGCTCTTCTAGATTTGTCACTTTACTTTCTAATATGCTCTTTTCTTTATTTAGTTCTTCAATTGATAACTGAAGATGATTTTTCTCAGCCTCCAAAATCTGATATTTCAGCTGTAGTTTTCCCAACTCTGCTAAGGTAGCCTGAGAATTTCTCTCCATATTTTTTGCAGATTCTACCAGAGAATATTTATCTTCCTGCAAGGTTTGATATTTTTCCTTTGAAACTTTGACCTCATCGATCATGTCCTGATACTTTCTCTTCAGATTCTAGCTTTCACCCCTTTCCTTCTTCAAACTTTCTTTCAGCTGGGCCACCCTTTTCTAAGAATGCTCGAGGTTAGTCATGATCCTATCCACATTGTCTTCAGTGGCTAGGGTTATAAATACCCTAGCCATCGCTAATAATCATCGATCCTTATGTGTACTATGAACTATTGTTTTTTCAGTTACCATCCTTGCTAGTTTACCCCCTGTGTCCACCTTCTTTTTCAGTTCTCTTGACAATTCTCTTTTTCTCTTTGTTGTAAAATATAGTGTTAAAATATGGTACCTCTTCCCCTTCAATGGGAATGAAAGGAACTAAATCCACTCCAAAAAATGACCTTGAACCTTCTCCTACTGTACTACTAGAAGGAACAACAGGCTCTAATGGTTTACTATTAGACTGAGTCTGTTCTTGGTCTATAGGGTCTTGTCCTTCTAATGTCACTATTCTTGACCTCTTAGGTGTCTTTTCTGTCTGCTGTTTCTCTTTTTGGAAACCTTCCAATCTAAACCCTTCACCGTCTTCTTGCTTTTTCCGGATTTCATCTTCCTCTTGTCTTTTCTTTTCTTCTTCATCCTTCTTAGCTGCTTGCTCATCTGCTCGCTTATTTTCTTCTTCTTCTGTTATCAACTAGTTTTCTACTTCTTGTACAAGTCTGTTAGCCTCCTCCTTTATCTTCTTGGCTTCTTCTTCTTTCCTTTTTAATTTCTCTGCAGCTTTTCCTTTACCACCCACAGCTGTTATTTTTTGCTTGAATTTTTTTCTTAGGGTTGTCATGTTCTTAGCATTGTGGAAAGTCTCCTCATCTTTGTCCCAAAAATCGGTGTACTCAAAATGAACTCCTGCTTCTTTGTAATAATTAGCTACTTTGTCTTCGGAATCATTTCTATGAAAGTTCATTTCACCAAAGTAAAATTATTCCAATTCTTTGACGAATTCTACTGCAATTTTCACTCTTGAAAATTTGTAACTTCCAACAAAAAAGGGCATTACAGGATATACTGTCTTTTTCTGTTCAAAAAGGAAATTCCCTACTCCATCAATATATAACTGTCTAACAACGACTTTATGGAGTACATAATCAGTAACATATCTCGGGAGTAGAGAAGGGGCCCTTGAACCGCCATACATTCTTACATATAAACCATTTTCTATTAGATAATAACTTCCAAATTCTTGCATAACCTTGAAAGCTTCTTCTGACATGCAATTGTATTCTTCCAAGAAAATCAAAGTGTATAAATGCATGATGAAATGCTCACAGATATCCTTATAATAGGTGTAGTATTTGTGAGCCCAAAATAACTTGTAAGCAGCATAGACTAGAGCTCGATCCTTATCCCAATGGAACTTTAATGCAAGGAAAGGCAGAGTGCACAAAATGCAATCAATCAAAATAGAGCTCATGTAAAATTCATACTTCTTTTGGGATACTCCTCCCAATGTTGCGCTTATGCATGCCGACAAACTGTTGGATACTATGCTTTCCCAGTTAAAAATAGTCCCTTGTGTAGCAACATAATAAATAACAGGTATCCAACCTAGCTTAAAATTTTTCCCATTTTCTCTTCCAAATATTCAATTCAGCATTAAAGCAATGAACCTATAGGGAGTATGGAGAGTTGATGTCTCATACTCTACAAAAGGCCTTGTCTTGAAATTTCTACCTGAGATCATCATTTTCTTCATTGTCTCTACCAAGTCCAGAACTAACTCCTTTAGCCAACCTTCAATT
Organism: Pseudotsuga menziesii; assembly: GCA_001517045.1. Lineage (NCBI taxonomy): Eukaryota > Viridiplantae > Streptophyta > Pinopsida > Pinales > Pinaceae > Pseudotsuga > Pseudotsuga menziesii. The sequence goes on from LPNX010133385.1 coordinate 420,612, forward strand.
AGATAAGTTTGTGGTGACAGTAGATGATATGCCATGGACACATAAGTAGGGATGTATGCAGCATAACCTTACTTCTCGATATTTTCTAGGATCATCCTTGTTACATATGCCTTGGGCAGAATCCAACCTATCACTTCTGCACATGGAAAAAACTCAGGCTTGGTAGCCACTTTCATTAGGGATGACCTCTCAATATTTGTATATATGTGCATATCTTTGAAACCAACATATGGAATAGTTTGGCTTGAAATCATCCTATACACTTCTCCCCAATTGTATTTTGGTTCAACCTTAGTAGTAGCTTTAGTGTCTCCATAAATGACTTCTACCTTGGTTATCACTTCTACTTCAGGTTCTTCTTCAACCACTTGGGATTTCTTCTTCTGTTTCCTTGGCATATTGGTGTACTAGAAATAAACCTGTAATAGTCACGGAACATGATTTCAGTCTAACTATCTCTAGAAACTGGTATAGTGATAAACAAGAAAACATACAATTATTACCATTTCTTTGATATGCATGCTGGAATTTTAAATTCAATACCACAGCCTTCTGAATGAGAGGTTTTAAACAACTTTCAAAATATTTATGCTCCCAAAAATTGCCCAAAAATATGCTCTCTCAAACCCTAAACTCTTCCAACTTCATAAAACCTATATGGGCACCTCGACTGAGGAAAAACGCACCCCACCATTTTCTTCAACAACACTCTAAAACCCTAATCAGCTGCGTAGCCCTCCCGAATCCCACAGGAAACTACTGCTATAGGAGGCACGATTTTCTAACCCCAGGGTAAAAATGTAACAATCAAGAATAGGGTGGTGTAGATAGTGAAACTCCTGTCTACACCGTGCCCTAAATCCTTGCAAAACTGCCACAGGTGCACTCGTGGTGGATAGACTAAAACTTCACCGACCAAAATGAAACATTCACAGCCAACAGTCTAAGCCCTCAATAAAAGGATAAAATTCACTGCAAGAAATCCTAAAATGAAAAAGAAACTTAACCCTACCATTGAAACCTAACCCTATCCACCTGGCGGTTTAAACATCAACAAACAAAGAAACCAAAAGCGTGAATAGATCCTACCTAGCAACTACGATACAGGAAACCTGGACAAAAGCACCTTTCGTGGGTGCAGAGGAGGACGAAGGGAATCTTGAAAGCTACGTAATCAATAGGCTGGACAACTTCTATGATGAAAATGACAAGCAATAACCCAAACAACGTTATATAGACCTCGATCGGGAGTAGAGAACACTAGTGGTGGGAAAACCCTTTAACCACTGTCGGGAGACCAACTCCAAAGGAAAACTGCAGTGTCGGCTGCTTATCACTCTATTCACCTAGTGATCACTTGGGAAATACATATCAAAAAATGGAGGCACCAATGTCATCGGTGTTGGAGGAAACAATACTAAGCTTCGTATCAACTCGCAACTAACCCTCCACAAGATCAGTCTGCAGACAAACTAACACTCCAGCTCGTTCTGGAAAACAAACCTGACCATGAGATTTACCCACTTAAATGGTTATCGGAAGACGATAGCTGAAGGGACATCCGATTCATTGGATCCACTTTGTACTAAGACGCCTAAACCTTGGAAGACAAACTTTGAGAGGATAGACAAACTCACCTCTGATGCAGTGTCTTAAATCTCAGAAGGCCCCCGATAAAACCCATCAGAAGGCTAGTAGACTGTACCTCCGCAACATCGAAAGACTAGTCACCTAGACATCCGTTATGGATATGAAAAAAAACTAAGTTTTTTTGGAAAAAATATGAGTCCAGAGAAAACCTTTGCAAAAAAAAACATTCCTAGGCCAGTTTGAAGCTAAAACAAATAAGGGGGGACCCTAAAAATAATTTTTTTTTGAGGGATAGTTGTAGCTGCAACACTTGGCAACTACCTGGTGGACACAGATCTCTAAACAACTTACTCTTTGATATGACAGACTGCTTCATTGATATCATTTTATGATATTTATTCAAGATATATGGAATCCTAAATGCAATATTTATGCACTTTAATCATTGATGATAGTCCAATTTTAAGAAGGGGAACCAAGATTTCAAAGTCTAGATAACTCTTCTAAAGCTGAGAATATGAGTTTTATTTTACCTCTACCTTTGGGTGGCTTCCAACTTAGACACCACAAGATCGTAACATATGGTAAATAGATATATTCGTTTGTCCTCATTCCCATGCCAATTTGTCTTTTTTATGCTTCTGGTCTTTCGTCCTTTTGAGTCCTCCCGATTGCTTTCTTTCTAAATTTTAATTCAGGATCCTCTATCCATAGTGTCCTTTTGTGTGAGAGATATTTAATTTTGACTCATGGACGGAGAAGAACTTTGGCAATCTCATTCATATCGATGTGGTTCAGTATATGTTTTTGATACATATTGCTTTTAGGATATTTTGACTTCTGTTACCCTTTTGGCTTTCAATTTATGGCATGGGATCATTTAAATATAATACACTATTTACCTTTCTTCCTTTCCATGGGTCTTTTGCTGTTACCCCCTAGGGAAGTTTTTTAATGTGAGATGAATGGAGCCTCAAAATAGTACTATGGAATTTTCTATCCTTAGTTATTTCACAAGGATTAAGTAGGACTTCAATGTGTTCATAACCATTTAGAAAAATATGCTAATCTTGAAGAAATTTTTAAACATTGTACGAGTCAATAATAGGTAGTCTCGTGATCCAAGATTTCAGCTTACCCAGAACTCTGGTGAACTCCATACAACCAAAAGTTGTGCTAATTTATTGAAACATAAGCAAACAAAAATTTACAATCAATCAAACTCTAAGTGAGTGAAAACAAACAAATAAAACTAATCGAAAGGAAGCAATAAATCAAATCGTTTATTTATGTACAAGAAAAAAAATCAAAACCATTAAGAAAATTAAGACTTGAGAACTAAACCATTTACTGGTAAGTTCTCCTCCCACCCTTGTAATTCTTGCAACTTGTAAGTTGAGGGGCCTAGCTTTACTGCAATCTGAAAAGTGCCTACCATACCTGCTGAAAATTAGTGTGCTTTCCCTTCTCATCATGCGGGTGATCCCACTTAAGAACCATATCACCTACATAGAAATATTTGTTCCCATATTTGTGCTTGTCAAATCAATGCTTCACCATTTCTTGTTGATGCTTAAATCTTCCCCGGGATTTGGACCTAGACTCTTCTGACTTCAACAGATTATAAATTTGGATTTGCATAATTTCATTATCAATACCCTTAGACTCTTGGGCTAGTATGGAATATGCAAATAGAATATTAGGAGGGGGGACATCTTCCTTCCCATAAACAAGAGTGCAATGTGACACACATAAGGAGTTCTTGGGTGTGACTCTATCAGCCTAGAGTGCATTAGGTAGAGCTAGATGCTAGCTCCTTTGATTTTATATCACTGTTTTCTTTAAAATTCTAATCAATTTTTTGTTTGTATATTTTGCCAAACCATTTCCTTGTGGATAATAATTTGCAGAATAGTGCACCTTAATTCCTCTTTCATTAGAAAATGTAGTTAATGTAATAGAATAAAAATAAGAAGCATTGTCAGAAACCAAGGAAATTGGAACCCCAAACTCGGTCATAATATAGTTATGCAAGAAATCCATAACTGCATATTCGTTTACTTTCCGTAGCAGTATGGACTCTACCCATATGGTGAAATAATCAGTTTCTGTCAAAATATACTTGTGCTGCAATGACGAATTTGGGTTTATTTCTCTGACAATGTTGATTCCCCATTGTTCAAATGGTTTTGAGATAATCACTGGTTTCAATGGTCCTGCTGCTTTAGCTTGTCTCCCACCGCTTCTTTGGAAAGTATCACACATTCTAACATAAGAATGAGCATATCTAAACAATGTTGGCCAATAATATCCAGCTCTAAGAATCTTATGTGCTGTTGTGTCTCTAGAGAAGTGATCTCCAGTAGGTCCATCATGTAATTCTGCTACAACCTTCTTTGCATCTTCTTGTTCCAAGCATATGAGAAAGTCTCCATTGTAGTTATTTCTAAAAAGTACTCCATCAATAATATGATATAAAACTAATTTCAGACCTAATGCCCTTCTTTTCTTAGGACTCCAATGCTCCGACAAATACCCTTCTTGGAGATAGTGGATTAGATCCCGATACCAGGAGTCTGGAGTTGTAAATAGAGGACATGCATCCACTATGTGTAGCTCAGCTTCATTATCCCAGCTGCTATCTTCATTGTTTTGACCTTTAGCCATTAGTTTACAAAGTCCTTGTCCCTTAACTATGGTTGCTGGTTTGAATTCAAGATCATATTCTTGCAAAGCAGTCACCTAGTTACCTCTTCTCTCTCCCAATTCTTTCGGCACAAAAAGGGATTGTACTGCTGGGTGTGGGACTATTAATTTGGTGTGATTCTTAAGTATGTATGGCTTGAATTACTTTACCACCTTAAAAGCTGCATAATCTTGTTTATCAACTGTGGGATGATTCAATTCAGCCCCTTGCAGACCAGTGCTCATAAATGATATGGGGTACTCATCTCCCCCATCTTCTTTCTGTGTAAGCACAATTGCTAATGAATAATTAGAAGCAAAAGTGTACAGAATAAAATCCTTTTCAAAATTTGGACTTTTGAGTGATGGTGCATGAGAAACAGATGTTTTTATCTTGCTGAATGCATTCTTCTCCACATCAGTCCATTTGAACTGCACGCTTTGCTTAACCATTTGCTGCAAAGGTTTGACAATTTGAGCAAAGTCTGGTACAAACCTTCGCACAAAGTTGATTGTCCCCATAAAAGATTGCATACCTTTATTATGGGGTAACGGGATCTGTTCTATGGCTCTAATCCTCTTTGGGTCTATGGAGATCCCTTTTTTAGAAATGACATGGCCTAGTAGCTTTCCTTCTATGACTGCGAACACACATTTCTTAGGATTTAATGAAATTCCATATTTCTGGCAATGCTCAAAAATGTGTTTCAAATGAAATGCATGCTCTTCTATTTCCTTTTAAAATATTGTAACATCATCTAGATAAACCACCACACTACAACCAATTAGACTGTGAAAAGCTATATCCATAACCCTCTGGAACGTAGCTCCAACATTGATAAGTCCAAAGGGCATCCTCCTATACGCAAAATCTCCTCACTTGGGTTTGAAAGTGGTCTTGATCCTATCCTCTTCTGCTACTAATACTTGATTGTAATCAGAAAATACATCCAATAGAGAGAACAATTCAGAACCTGAGACCATCTGTAGTATTTGTTCCATGGGTGGGACAAGATAATTATCTTTATCTGATGCTCGATTAAGATTTCGGAAATCTATGCAAAGTCTGATCTCACCAGAATTTTTCCTGCACTAGTACCAAATTAGAGACCCATTCTGAATGTCTAACTTTAAATATAATTTTAGCATCTAGCAGCATTTTCACTTCGCTTTAAATTAGTGGGTCAAGCTTTGGATGCATTTTTCTCAAAGGCTACTAATAAGGTTTGACTCCAACCTTGATTGGAATCACATGTTGTATAATTTTAGTGTCATATGTCTTTAGTTCTTCGTAATTCCAAGCAAATACATATTTATATTGTCTGAATAAGATGATGAATTTACCCCTCTCGCCGGGTGAACAACACTTCCCCAAATTCACATATTTGGGTTCATCTTCAGTCCCTAAATTTATCAGCTTGAATTGTAAAGACAAGCTATGAGTCTTGACATTTGTTGGCTTTTTGAACTTGTTGTCTAAATCAAACATCTGTTGCAAGGTCCTAACTCCTTTTGGAATGAAATTCCCATACTTTAATTCAGCTTGATGTTCTTTGTCATCTATTATTTCTCCTTTGAAAGTATCATCATTCATCAAACACTCAAAGATTTGTTGATCATTGTAAAAAACCCTTAGATTTGTGATGTTATCCAGAAGAAAAGGCTTGAAAAGTAATTCAATAGAGCGTCTATTATTTGAAGGTACTAATCTTGCAGCTGAGATAGCTAATAAGACAGCTGCTACATTCTTTAACCTAGGAATTGACACAATATTTAATGCATGAAAATTTATCAGTAAATCCCAAACTTCATTTTGGTAAGCTTTCAAATTAGATGAAATGCACTGTATTTTGTTTCAAATTTGCTTAACAACAATTTCAAAATATCCATATACTTTTATATTTTTTACTTTCAATTCTATTGCCTTTTAAAATCCCTGAACTAGCGCTTCATATTCGACTGTGTTATTGGTGCATTCAAATTCTAACCTACATGAAAGAAAATGTTTATTTTTTCCTAGATCAATCAAGACACAGCCAGCTCTTGATCCTTCCAATGTTTTAGAACCATTGAAATAAAGAATGCAAAAACTTTCTACTCCTACTGAATTTGAATATCTAACTACATCTGAAACTAAATCTACTATGTTACAATCACACTCATCATCCCGTGAAAATCGAAGGAGATCGGGCTGTATATCAGGTATACTGTTGGCTTCTTCAGCCTGGTAATTTCCCGGTTCTAGTTCAATGAAATAGTTTCCCAACACAGAGTTTACTGGTTCATTTTTTCCTTCTAACTGCATCACAAAATATTTCATTTGAGTCTCTCTTAACACTTTTATCTAATTTTGACATCCCTTAAAAGGAAACCACAAATGTGACCAATCGTATGCAAAATATCCTTCTAACCTTGCTGACCAATCCCGGCTCAAAACCAAACCATAAGCATCCAGGATGTCTGCTACGACAATGTCTATGTATTGACATACCCTCTCATCTACGAATAAATGAATTAGAACATCCTCCATTTCTCCTATTACCTTTAATGTTGTTCTGTCTAATTGAAGAACTTGGCTTGTAGTAGGTTTAGGTTGACCATTTATCTGCTTGCAGACTGAAAGTGGCATAACATTGACTGATGCTTCTGAGTCCACTAAACAGTTATGCACATTATAGTTGAAAATCTCAAAGGTTAGAAGAAATACTGAAGTTTTATACTTAGATTTTCCTCCTAAACTTGCCTCACCAATCTCTTCCTCAAGTTGGTTGTCAATGGGAGGCTCCTTCTCAGGTGTCTCAAGTGATTTTTAAAGCTTCTCCTTTTGCTAAGGTAAATTGCACATTTCAAACAATGATATATTTGCTTTAGCCTTTTTAATGTCTTCCACAACATCATATCCCATCTCATGTTCCTTGAGATTCTTCTTGACATTTTTAGTTTTACTTTAAGTAGGCTTTACATGTGTATTGAATTTCTGAGGATCTTGACTTGAAATGACAAACTCATGTATGTTAACATTTGAAGTGTTGTTCTTTATCTTATTCATGTTTTCTTGAAGTTTCTTAATCTTTGGAAGTATTGAGTTATCTTCTTTTAATGGATTCTAACTTCTTGTTTTTACATTAGTCTTTGGTGTTTCTTCTTTGTTAGGGAGGTCTTCATCTTTCATGTTAAACATAGAAACACAGTCCCATAAAACCAAGGTATCTTCCTCTTGTGTTTATGTAGGTTCGTGATCTTTCCCTTTCTCCTCCTTAGTTTCTGTCAGCTTGGAATCCAATAATTGGTTCATTACTAATGTCATAGAATTAATCCACTGTGGGAAATTCTTCTCAGAATGAGGTTGTTGATGGAAAGTGCAAAAAATTATCCATTCCTACATCGATCAAATTCATTACTGAAGGACTGCGTGGAGGAGGTTTAGGTTGAATGTTGTCTTCTCTTTTTTTATAAGAAGGCTTATATTTTTTATGAGCCTCCTTTTCTTTTTCTAAATCAATCACCCGGTTTGATAACTTTTGCATCATCTTTACCATCCCATCTAACTCCTATGATCGTTCACCCTTAGGTTTAGTTAATGATAATGGATTTTTGTTTCCATAAGTTCTTTCATCTAACTACATAGGATAGTGCTCTATACTCTCCAATTCTGCCTCTACCTTTTCATCTTCCTCATAAGTTTCTACTAGAGTGGGTTTAACTGATCTCTTGGAAAACATGGCTAGATTTGGACTGAGAGCTGAGGTATAGTACTCAATTAAGGCATGCTCAGATGGTTTGTGAGATACACTGAAGTTGTTTAGGTAAGCAACAAATCTTTGAGTGAAGTTCTGTACTTTTTCTTTCTTCTCCTTCTTTAGAGCAATTAACCCTTTCATTAAAGCTGCATGAGTTTTCTGGATTTTGTATTTCCTTCTGAACAGTCTCTCAAAGATATTCCAATTTGTGAATGAATTTGTGGGTAAGGAAAAGTACCATGAAGCTGCTTTTCCTTTCAAGGTGTCAAGAAACAATCTACAGACTACATCTTGATGTTCTGTTGCTCGTAGCCCCTCTAAAGCCAAATAAAAACTCTGCAAATGATCATCCATGAGAATTCCTTCACTTGGTTCAAACTTGGGTAACATTTTGTCAAAACTCTGAGGCAAATCATGCAATGGAGGTGTTAGTTTTAAAGGAGATATAGCTCTCCAAGTAGGCTGTGGAGGTGGTTGATTGGAATTTACATTGGCCATGATTCTAAGTGGAGTATGGGGTGGGGATTGAACAGGGGTTTGAAAAGGTGAAAAGTGAGGGGATTTTGGCCCCAATTGATTCAACAGTTGGTTAACTTCTTGTAAGGATGTTTCTACTAATTCTTCAAGATCCTCTACCAACACTGAGTCTTCCAATTGTGGGCGATCCTTCTTCTCATACTCTCTTCTAGGTAGGACAGAGAAAATAGGTGATCCTCCAATATTTTTTGTATATGCCTGGGTAATCCTCCTTAAATCATCAACCACTTCGTTATCAACGAGATAAAGATACCCCTTTCCCTTTTCTTCAGGAGTGGGTTTCTAAGGAAAAATGGTTTCAGAACTGTCACCGGTGGAGTAATTTTGATAAAGCGGGCTTCCTTGGCTAGCCATGCACTGGTGTCCCTCCTTCTAGCGCCAAAAATGTTGAGGCTTGGAAAATCACAGGTAACAATAGTGGGGATTCTCCCTAATAAACGTTCCCAATTAGATCATTATTGTTTGGTATGGGGAATCCATCCGGTTTACGGTTCGGCTATCGTAGGTCAAGTAACGGTTAAAATGATTTACCGGTTGCAGCCTGGTCCACTGTTTAGGTGTATTTTTTAGTTTTTTATCTTTATGTATGATGTGCAAGTGCCTGACTAAATGCAGACGATAGAGATAACAAGGAGGGTCACAATGTGATGTGCAAGTTCTTACCTCTCGTCTTACCTCTCTCACCTCTAAATCACAAAGAAATAAAACTAACTAAGACTAACTATCCTATCCCTAGGGAGAAATACTATAATTAATGGTGAGTAATGTATTGTATAACATGTATTAAGAAAATTACAGATAGCTGTTAACATTTCTGAACACATGAAATCAATGGACAGATGAACAAAGAGATAGCTCATTGTTAATTAAAACATTCATAACTCAACTATGATTGTGGAAATTTCACAGAAATAAAAAAGAGCACATTCACAACACGAAAGAATTCATAAGTTAGAACGATCTCACAGTTCATGGAAACAAGCTAAAACAGAAACAGTTCACATCCAGCCAGCCCATGGAAAACATTCGAAACTCCATAGTGATTTCTCCAGTCCAAAAAAATATAACTCTTTACTGTAAGATGAATTAGTTCCCCTTACAATAATCTTGCAGAAATATGGTCTGAAAAAAGGTCCCTTATACCTAAAACTTTCCTATATTTATACAAAAAGGAAAACCTTTTGGGCTGCCCCTCATTGCCTTTTGGGATTCCCCAACCTTTCCTTTACAAAACTTTATCCTTTACCTTGTGAACAAAAAGATAAATATAATATATTACATTATTTATCAAAATTCCAAAACATTCAACTAGGAGGGTCTAGCTTGTTCGATCATGAACGTTCTCCATACATTTGTCTCGACTGCTATATTCTCAAAACTAGAAGGTTCAAGAAATCTGATAGTAATTTCATGCTGAATATCTTGGGTCTTTATACCCGCTATCTTGGCAGGAATCGAGTGCATTTGATCTTCTAGCAAGTGGATGCTCACAGCTGCATGCGCTATTTCAGTCTTTAGTATCTTTTCATCCAAATCCTTCACTTGCTGGATGGCTTGTTCATCTTCACTACATTTGTCCTGTAAATGTTTCAAAAACATTTCATGTTCTGGTAGTGCTTCCAATATCTTTGTAGTGGAGGTATAACACTGATTATAGGTTATGAGCACTGTCCTACAAAATTCAGCACATGCACTTTGCATTTTCTTCACTGTCTTCTTTAATTCTTCTGCTGCGTTACTAGCAAACTCAATCAGCTCGTATTCTTTCTTTTATGTCTACTGATATTTGAAACATATATTTGTTGGAGATTCTTTCTTTTCTTCTACCCAAGTCATCCTTCCCCACAGAGTCTCCAAAATATCCTGGGTTCTATCCACAAAATATGAGGTTGTATTTACAATTTCTTCTAACTTGATGTCTATTTTTTGGAATTTAAATCTTTCTTCCGCTGTTTGTAGTTGTATTTGATGATTCCTCTTTCTAAGCATAAGAGCATGATTCTTTAAAGGTTCAATATCGATCTTATTCTCCATAGCTGACTTCAGTGAAGCTGCAAGTGAATTCTTTTGTTCCTCCAAGGCTGGTATTTGAGTCTCATATAGCTTAGCCTCCCCTTCTACGACGGTCTTCTTCTCTTCTAGCTCTGTCAATTTAATTTCTAATATTCTCCTTTCTTTATTCAATTCTTCAACTGATAACTGAAGATGATTTTACTTAGCCTCCAAACTCTGATATTTCAGCTGTAGTTTTCCCAACTCTGTTGAGGTATCCCGAGAATTTCTCTTGATATTTTCTACAGATACTACCAGAGCATCTTTATCTGTCTACAAGGTTTGACATTCTGCCTTTGAAACTTTTACCTCATTGATCATTCCCTCATACTTTCTCTTTAGATTCTGGATTTCACCCCTTTCCTTCTTCAAATTTTCTTTCAGCTGGGCCCATTAGAGGAAATTTCAACTCAAAATGGGCCTTTTAACTTTTATTCAAATTCCATGTCATCATGTGTTAGCCAATGAAATTGATTTAAATTTGAAATACCGTATAGGTCTTAAACACCTTTTTAATATAAATTTGGGGATAGGTATCATAAAAAAAACTACTTTTTTTGTTTGTATTTTTGACATATCTCCTTGTGTTTTTACTCAAATTTTGATCGGGAGAGCTCTTTGGATGCGGAATTAAATTCTGAATCCAACGAGTACCCACTCAGCATACTTTTGACGGACCCCGCTACCCCAAAAACAAGAAATACCTGAAAAAACAGAATGATGATGTCATCATTCCATTTTTTCAGGTATTTCTTGTTTTTGGGGTAGCGGGGTCCGTCAAAAGTATGCTGAGGGGGTACTCGTTGGATTCAGAATTTAATTCCGCATCCAACGAGTACCCACTCGGCATACTTTTGATGGACCCCGCTACCCCAAAAACAAGAAATACCTGAAAAAATGGAATGATGACATCATCATTCTGTTTTTTCAGGTATTTCTTGTTTTTGGGGTAGCGGGGTCCGTCAAAAGTATGCTGAGGGGGTACTCGTTGGATTCAGAATTTAATTCCGCATCTAACGAGCTCTCACGATCAAAATTTGAGTAAAATCACAGGGAGATATGTCAAAAATACAAACAAAAAGTAGTTTTTTTCTTTTCTTCCTCCAAAATTAATAAATATTATTTTATTAATTCATTTTAGGAGGCCCATTTTGAGTTGAAATTTCCTCTAATGACCCTTTTCTAAGACTGCTCAAGGTCAGCCATGATCCTATCCGCCCTGTCTTCAGTGGATAGGGTTATAGCTACTACAGCCCTTGCTAATAATCGTGGATCCTTATGTGTATCGTGAACTACTATTTTGTCAGTTACCATCCTTCCTGGTTTATCCCCAGTGTCCAACTTCTTTTCAGTTCTTTTGACAATTCTCTTTTTCTCTTTGTCGTAAAATATAGTGTTAAAATTTGGTACCTCTTCCCCTTTAGTGGGCATGAAAGGAATTAAATCCACTCCAAAAAATGACCTTGAACCTTCTCCTACTGTACCACTAGAGGGAACAACAGGCTCTAATGGGTTACTATTAGACTGAGCCTATTCTTGGTCTGTAGGGTCTTGTCCTTCTAGTGTCTCTGTTCTTGATCTCTTATGTGTCTTTTCTGTCTGCTGTTTCTCTTTTTGGACACCTTCTAATCTGAACCCTTCACTGTCTGCCTGCTTTTTCCGGATTTCATCTTCTTCTTGTCTTTTATTTTCTTCTTCAACCTTCTTAGCTGCTCGCTTCTTTTCTTCTTGTTCTATTCTCAACCAGTTTTCTACTTCTTGTACAAGTCTGTTAGCCTCCTTTCTCTTCTTGTCTTCTTCTTCTTCTTGCATTTTTAATTTCTTTGCACCTTTTCCTTTAGAACCCACAATTGTCATTTTTTGCTTGAATCTTTTTCTTAGGGCTATCATGTTCTTAGCATTGTGGAAAGTCTCCTCATCTTTGTCCCAAAAATCGATGTACTCAAAATGAACTCCTTCTTCTTTGCAGTAATTATCTACTTTGTATTCAGAATCATTTCTATGGAAGTTCATTTCACCGAAGTGAAAGTATTCCAATTCTTTGGCGAATTCTACTGCAGTTTTCACTCTTGAAAATTTGTAACATTGAACAAAAAAGGGCACGGTAGGATATACTTCCTTTTTCTGTTCAAAAAGTAAATTCCCTACTCCATCAATATATAAATGTCTAATAGCTTCTTTATGAAGTGCATAATCAGTAACATATCTCAGGAGCAGAGAAGGGGCCCTTGAACCGCCATACATTCTTACATATAAACCATCCTCCGTCAGATAATAAATTCCAAATTCTTGCATAACCTTGAAAGATTCATCTAACATGCGATTGCATTCTTCCAAGAAAATCAAAGTTTATAAAGGCATGATGAAATTCTCACAGATCTCCTTATAATAGGTGTAGTATTTGTGAGCCCAAAATAACTTGTAAGCAGCATATACTGGAGCTTGATCCTTATCCCAATGGCACTTTAATGTAGGGAAAGGCTGAGTGCTCAGAATGCAATCAATCAAAATAGAGCTCATGTAAAATTTAGACTTCTTTTGGGATACTCTTCCCAATGTTGTGCTTATGCATGTCCACAAACTATTGGCTACTATGCTTGCCCAGTTAAAAATAGTCCCTTGTGTAGCAACATAATAAATAACAGGTATCTAACCCAGCTTAAAAAATTTCCCATTTGCTCTTCCAAATATTCTGTTCAACATTAAAGCAATGAAACTATAGGGAGTACAGAGAGTTGATGTCTCATACTCTCCAGAAGGCCTTTTCCTGAAATTTATGCCCGGGATCATCATTTTCTTCACTGTCTCTACCAATTCTAGAACTAACTCCTTTAGCCAACCTTCGGTTAGATAAGTTTGTGGTGATGGTTGATGATATGCGATGGATACATAAGCAAGGATGTATGTGGCATAACCTTTCTTCTTGGTATTTGATAGGATCATTCTTGTTACATCTACCCTGGGCAGAATCCAACCTATCACTTCCGCACATGGAAAAAACTCAGACCTGGTAGCCACTTTCATTAGGGATGACCTCTCAATATTTGTATATATGTGCATATCTTCAAAACCAACATCTGGAATAGTCTGGCTTGAAATCATCCTATATACTTCTCCCCACTTTTATTCTGGTTCAACCCCAGTAGTAGCTTTAGTGTCTTCATAAATGACTTCTACCTTGGTTATCACTTATACTTTAGGTTCTTCTTCAACCATTTGGGATTTTTTCTTCTGTTTCCTGGGCATATTGCTGTACTAGAAATCAACCTGTAACAATCATGCAACATGATTTTAGTCTAACTATCTCTAGCGACTGGTATAGTGATAAACAAGAAAACATACAATTATTACCATTTCTTCGATATGCATGCTGGAATTTTAAATTCAATACCATAGCCTTTTGAATGAGAGATTTTCAACAACTTTCAAAATATTTATGCTCCCCAAACCTACCCAAAAATTTGCTCGCTCAAACCCTAAACTCTTCCAACTTCATAAAACCTATATGGGCACCTCGACTAAGGTAAAACTCACCTTGCCATTTGCTTCAACAACACTCTAAAACCCTAATCAGCTATGCGGCCCTCCCGAATCCCACGGGAAACTATTGCTATAGGAGGCACGGTTTTCTAACCCAGGCTAAAAATGTAACAACCAAGAACAGGGTGGTGCAGATAGTGAAACACATGTCTACGTTGTGCCCTAAACCCTCGTAAAACTTCCACAGGTGCACTCATGGCGGACAGACTAAAACTTCACTGACCAAAATGAAACGTTCATAGCCAACAGGCTAAGCCCTCAATAAAAGGATAAAAATCTACACAAGAAACCCTAAAATGAAAAATAAACCTAACCCTACCGTGGAAACCTAACCCTATCCTCCTGGCAGTTTAAACATTAACAAAAAAATAAAACCAAAACCGGGAATAGATCCTACCTGACAACTACGATACAGGAAACCTAGATGGGAGCACCTTTCACGGGCATAGAGGAGGATGAATGGAAGCTTGACAACTGTGTAATCAACAATTTGGATGAATTCTATGATGAAAATGACAAGTAATAACCCAAATGACATTATATAGACCTCGATTAGGAGCAGAGAACACTAGCGGTGGGAAAACCCTTTAACCACTGTCAGGAGACCAACTTCGAAGAAAAAACACAGTGTCAGCTGCTTATCACTCTATTCACCCAGTGATCACTTGGGAAATAAATATTGGAAAATGGAGGCACTAGTGTCATCAGTGTCAAAGGAAACAATACTAAGCTTCAGATCAACTTGCAACTAACCCTCCGCAACGTCGATCGATGGACAAACTAACACTCCAGCTCATTCCAGAAAACAAACCCGACCACGAGATTTACCCACTTAAATGATTATCGAAAGAGGATAGCTGAAGGGACATCCAATTCATCGGATCCACTTTGTACTAAGGCATTGAAACCTCGACAGACAAAATCCGAGAGGATAGGTAAAATCACCTCTGATGCAGTGGCTTAGATCTCGGAAGGCCCTTGATAAAACCCATCGAAAAGCTAGTGGACTGTACCTTGTTGTAATCTCACAGATCACAGAGGGTTACCAACAATACACATTAAATAATACAGACATAACAGAGACAAGAGACAAGAACATAGGTGTAGAATAACATATTATATTATATTATGAGGGTCCATACAGACATAGAACTGAACCAAGTTCTCATCTGTCTCAATAGCCTAATATATATGATTTACAAATATTTACATATAACTACCCATCGGTTCAATCAACTGACATGAGCTTATGCGACTGACCTAATCTATAATTAGTCAGCTAATCAACTTAGTCGGCTCACCGACTAGCTCCTCCAACATCTTCCCCCAGGAACAAAATCTTTCTTCATCCCGAAGAAACAGGGGAGGTACTCAAAATATTTACTATCTGAGATAGTTATTTTCTTGTTTGTCTTTCATGGGCCATGAAGTTGGATGGTTGGTCGCTTTGCATACTCCAACAATTGCTTCTGCTGTAACGACCATTTGATGTTGAAATTCTATCCAACTTTGAAGTACTTATCTCTTTGTGCAGAGCTGTTGTCGATGGAACTTTCATTCCTATTGGTTTCTTTGTTTGTCGTTTCTTCTCCGACAAGCTGTTGGTTCGAGTCGACTTCTCCTGTAGATGTCCAACTGCAATTATTTGTCTGCAGGTCCAACTATTCTGTATTTTCTAAAGTTGAATTTGGAAGGGCGGGTGCTCCTTCATGTGTCAAGTAAAGTAAGTGGATACTTTGGTTGGAAGGGTACGCCTGAAGCATGACCTAGTTTCCTTCCTCTGGTCAACGGATCACTAGATGATTATCATTATTTACCTCTTCATCTAGTCGTCTCCATATACCAAACTCACTGGCTCTTAGTCTTAAGTCTTCTTGACAATGGCTTATATCCTAGTACTTAGATTTTTTGGAGACAAAAGTCTTATCTCTTGGGGAACTTCTATTTGGAGAGCTTCACACTGCTTTACCCACAAGTCTTCTTCCATGGGTGATGCCTCTTCATCCACGCCTTCTTCTTGTCAGTCGTGACATGAATCTGGCAGATTTCTTTCCTGGTCTATCACCCTAGTAGTCATTCCTCTTTGCAGTGCTATAGCCCTTTCTCTTCTTTCTTCCATTCTTTTGAGCCTCTTCTCTCTCTCTCTCTATTCTCTGTAAATCCATCGTACCTTTGCATGTCACTATCCATTCGATTTCCTTTTTAGGTTGGCTTTTCATTGTTGGTGATGGTATCTCCTTTTAGTTGACTAGAGTCGTCTTCACTTTACCCCGACATACGACCAGCTACCCCCCCATGGGCTACCCGACACTTTACAAAGATCGAATAGTTCTGTTTACTTGCTTAGGAAATATTCTCACTCCCTTTCGGTAATAAATTCCTCCCACTTTTTCTGTTTCTCCGCCCATCTAGAATTTGGTGGCAGTTCGTGCAGTGACGGAAGAGGTTCGACAAAATGACCCACTCCTTTTTCTATCAGGAATTTGAACAGTAAGGTCAATAGGGAGCACAAGAACTTCTTGGTAAGGTCTGGATGAATTTCTTTTGAATGGTTTCCAACGAAGTTCTTTCTTATATATCTTTCTCCTCGCAGAATTCGTTGGTGATCTTTTCAAACCACTTCGACAAGTTTTTTCTTCCCCCTCGAATTAGTTTCTCTAGTAGCTCTTGGTCCTTAGTTGCTTCTGGCTTTTTCATCCAGAATTTTTTTCAAAATATGGGGTACCGATTCTACGAACTTCTCATGAGTTTCAGTGAAGAATCTCTCCTTCGCCTGAGCAGTCGTCAATTTGTTTCTCCTCACGTAATTCTGCAAATAATTAGCTATCTTACACTCCCACCAATTCTTAATCTCCTGTTTTGATATCATCTGCTTATATTCATCTTAGATATGTACTACTGGCAATGGAACCAATGTTGTAATCTCACAAATCATAAAGGGTTACCAACAATACACATTAAAGCATATAGACATAACAGAGACAAGAGACAAGAACATAGGTGTAGAATAACAGATTATATTATATTATGAGGGTCCATACAAACACAAAACTGAACCAAGCTCTCATCTGTCTCAACAGCCTAATATATATGAGTTACAAACAGTTACATATAACTACATGTTGGTTTGGTCAACCGACATGAGCTTATGCGACCGACCTAATCTCTAATTAGTTGGCTCACCAACTAGCTCCTCCAACATACCTCCGCAATGTCAGAAGACTAGTTAGTTAAACATCCAATATGGATATGCAAAAAAACTAAGTTTTTTTCAGAAAAAATCTAAGTCCAGAGAAAACCTTGGAAAAGATAAAACATTCCTAGTCTGGTTTGAAGCTAAAACGAACAAGGGGGAACCCTAAAAATAATTTTTTTTGGGGGAATAGTTGCAGCTGCAATGGGTACTAAGAACGTTTCCAATGAAATATGACTCAAAGGTATCCACCCTAGAAGAACAAGATGATATTGACCATGTGACAGTAGATGAACTACATGGAATCCTCACTGCATATGAGATGCGAATGGGATTAAATGAATCCTTAATCAAATAAGCAACATTTAAAGCCTAATCCAAAAATCAATAAGAGAACCTAGATGAAGATGAAGTTCTTTTTATTAAAAAACTTGAAAAGGATAGTGACAAATATAAAGGAAATTTACCCCTTTGAATGTTTTAACTATGGAAGAATTGGATGAGAGAGAAACCTCAAAATTCAAAAAGGGTAAAACAGGAAACAAGAATAAGTCCTAGGAGAAAAAGAAAATTGTCTACACCATGGAAGATAGTGAAGATGCAAATACAAGTGAAGATGAGGAAATTGAAATTCTATTCATGGGTTTAGATACTCAAGGTTCAAATAGTGACTCATATGTAGAAGGAGAACTATACTTAAGAGCTTAACTTGTTAGCGCTCTTGAAGAACTTGAGAAATGCAGAAAAGAGAACAAATAGTTAAATCATATCATTAGTGAGTTGGAAGCTCAACTTCAAGATTCCAAAAGGATTGAGGAGGACCTAAACCTGTAGCTCAAAAGAAGAATACAAGAATATGAGAGACTTGAAGAAGGGATCATGCAATTCAATAAAAATCTTGATGAAGGATCTATCAAATAAAAGTTTGTGAATAACTCAAGGATTCTAGATGACACCCTGAATAGCCAAAGAACATCAAGTGATAGATTTGGATTGGGTTTTAACAAAGAAAAGAAACCAGGATGTTTCTCTTTCACTAATCAAGGAGGAAACAAGAAAAGTTATGTTGAAACACTAAAGAGTCCCATTAAAAAGGAAGATAGCAAAATAGTTGTCCCAAACTCTCAAGATAAAAACATGAATAATAGGGTTCCTAAGAGACCAAATAGATATCTGAAGATCTTTTTAGGTCACTGTTACTCTTGTAATAACTTTGGACATAAAGCCTTAAATTGCAGAGCTTATGGGAAGGTTCATGAATACAAGAAGAAGTCATCAAGCAATAAACCAAAAGGAAATCATAACCTTTTTACACTTCTTCAAAAATATGACATAGAGTGTTACAAATGTAATAACCATGGACATATGGTAAGAGATTGTGAACTAATGACTCCTACAAGGAAGACTGCTGCTATTAAGTCTCAAGACACAAAACAAAAGAAGTATTAAAGGGAAAAAGGAAGAAAATGAAAGTTCCATGATTTCTGTATGTGAAACAAAAAATCAAAACCTATGGCACTTGGAGAGTGGGTGTTCAAAATATATGACCGGTGACCCAAACAAATTCATAACACTAAAAGAAAATAAGGGTAAAGTCACTTTTGGAGACAATTTGTCTTCGAAGATAATTGGCAAAGGGATAATTGTTGTCAATAACAATATCAAAGTAGAAAATGTATTACTAGTAGAAAATCTCAATCCTAATCTCCTCAGTGTAAGTCAAGCATGTGATCAAGGGAACATATGTATTTTTGACTCGGAGAAATGTGAGTATTATAGCTGATTTTACCACACATGGTGGATCACAACTTTATGGCCTTCCATGTATCGTTGTAGACTCTTTAGATCCCATGGAACATTTTTGTACCTTTGATGTTTCCAAGATCATCCCTAAAAACATGCATTATTTTCTATATACGACTTTTAAACCTATTCTCGCGTATATACGCAGATTTGACCCTTAAACCTGCATACATCAGGATGTGTGCAAAAGGCCAAATAGTTTTGGAGTTTTTCTTGATGTCGATCCGAGTCACTTGTCTCTTGGCCTTCCATATGCTTTGAAATCGCTCGGATTTGGCCTTCCATTAACCCATTGAAGCACTATATAAGGAACCCTTTGGATACATTAAAAGGGAAGGAATTGAAGAGCAAGAAAACTATAGTCCATTGTTGTCAGAGCTTATACTTGAGTCTACATCCCTTTGTCCCTTAGAGCACTTTGTGTTCTTCCCAAGCTTGCCTGTGCTTGTGAGCTTGCTATCGAGAGATGGAGCATTGAAGTGGTGGAGGCCCAGGTGGAGGAATCAGTTTCTTCGATTCACAGACGTGCCGACAGAGGTTGTCACTATTGTAATCTTTGATTTATATTAATAGAAATGTATTTTCCTGTCCAATAATGTGTATTTAAATGAGTATTGAATCTATGGATGCTTTTAAATTCTTATATGTTATTGATTATAAATGCTAGAGTAGGTCTAACACAATTATATATCGCATGCTTGTCTTGTTTCTTGAATGTTGAGAGAGCAAATTATCAATACAAGCGAGAGTGGAAAAGCTCGATGGGGATCTACATCAACCATTCGGAATAAGGTATGTTTCGATATCCTTTAGTGTTACATGTTTGGTTTCTCTTGCATATAGGAAAGGATTGATTTCTATGGTTACTCTGTCTGTTGTGGTACCCCAAGCCATAGGAATTTTTCTTTGTAACAGAATTAGCGACCATACTGGGGAGTTCCTAGTCATTTCCTTTGGGGGTTTTTATCGGAATTCAATGTTCTTGAATTGCTCTGATTTCTCTGTTTGAGTTGGGTCTGGGTGTAATGTCCCCAATCCTATGACTGGCGAAGAGGACGCTACTAACACCAAACAAAAGGGAAAACAACCCCATGAACACAAATAGGGATAAATGGTGATATTAAAAAGCTTAACATAATACATACTAATATGCATATAACACACAAGGATAAATAGTTACTCAACATCCAACGGAGGAAAACATATACATTCCAGCATTCAACAAGTTCATCATTTCTCATGAAACACTAGATATAATTGCAGAGATAGAATAGTCAGGAGTACTTATCTTTTAATGAATAACTTGCCCCACAACCAACTACGTTGCTACAACGTTCCACCCAACCATAGGACAGCGTGATCATCAATCTCTCAGCAACACTGCCATTCTCGAGCTGGGCATGATTCCTCAAATAATAAGGGTCAATGCAGGCTTCCACATAGACAAGGTACACAAATCATCCAAACCCACACAATAGGGTTCACCAGGTCGTCAAGGAGCTAGGAAAGGCTAAATGCTAAGCTGGTGGCCTCAACACCAGCTTCTCAAGCATACCCAGCCTCTAATCCTACTCTCAATAGTTCAAAGACCAACCAATGCATACTATAGCAAAACAATCCATTCACAGCTCTGTGAAGAAGGAAAAGAAAACCGGGTGGCAACCCCAAACAAAAGGTGAACACGGCTCAAGTCCACAAGACAACTCAAAGTTGTTCTTGGCCATAGCGTGGCCAAAACAACTCAATAGCAACCCAAAACCAGGGTACATCAATATCCCAAACTTAGAATGAAAACTATGGCAACCTTACACAGTCCCAAAATAAAGGAGAATTCTAATTCTCAATCTTTGGCAAAAGAAGGACATAAACGCAGACCACAATCTGATGAGGAAATGACGAGAACCTTATACAGTCTGTAGTTAGGGCAGAAGCAAAACTCCCAGCATAGACATGGGAGGACTCAACCAACAAATGTGGAAGTCAACAATTGACCAACATCTAAAAGCCCACAGCACATATCTCCTCAACGCAAATGCTGAAGAAAGTTACACAGACAGAAACAAGGAAAGAACAAACTCTCAACCTGTGTGCAAGGGAAAAAAAACACATCCCAGGAAAAACATGGAAGAAAACACAACGGTTTGCAGCTCACGATCCACCATGAAGGATGGAAAAAAATAAATAGCTCAATAATGCCAAGGGAAAACCGGTTCTCTGAGTGAATGGAAGGAGCACCACCACAGACCAACAAACAATGTGAGAGAGGGAAAATGAAAAGAAATCACACCCCTTCTTAACTCGGCTCTGCATGAGGAAGATGAACCAGCCCCCTTGCTACGCGTCCCTACATGAGAGTGAACAACTCCCTATGCATGAGGGTGAGCCAAAAATGGAGAGAAATGGCCTCTTGGAGAGAATGGCGGTGGTTTGCTTGCCAACGTGAGGTCAACCTGCTGGTGGAGTGTGCGTGTGGGAAAGGACTGATAGTCCTGCCACACTCCACTCCCAGCCATAACTGCCTCAACTACTCAAAAAAACATTAAAGTGGGAGTTGGATAAGACAAGGAAAGATGGGAAAATCAAATAGGGTGGTGACACATGGATTCCCCCCCATAGTCCAAGGTCTGACATCCCCCACCCTTATCCTTTGGAATCATGCCCTTTTCATTTTAACGTTGCACCGGTCGTAGCTGGCTGTAGGTTTAGTTTAATTGATGTGCATATTTACATCATGCCAAACTATAATGTGCCGGATAGCACGATATACCATCGGCAGCTATCCCTATTGCCGAAACATACACAACCAAATCGATGGTGGGGCTTTTGTCTTTAGCTCCTCACCACGATTAATTACATTATATACATCATGCAAACGAGGTCAAAACCGAGGTGTTACACTGGGGGCATATTTTCTTGGTAGTGTCTGATAGGAGTAAATTTTGTCTCAACTTGTCTATTTACCTTCTTTCTTATCTTTTTATCTTCCTATATGTGAGTTTTGGCTTCGCAGTTGCATGTACATGCGGTTTTTACTGGGATATCCGCGTATATACACGGGTTTTTTGCACACAATCGTGTATGCCATGAGTTTTTCCTTTTATGGGAAGATTAAGTGTTTCTAGGTGAGTTTTGATGATTGCTAAGTCTCCTTGGATGGTTCTAGAGTTTGTATACACCTCTATTTCTGACCAGAGACGCTTTTTAGTTTGATTTTTTTAAGAATGTTGTTGTCATTGCATTTTCTATTTTTTTTTTGGGATTAGTGCATTAGGTCTCTTTTACCTTAGTGCTTTGCGTGGGTGCTTTTTGATAGTGCTTACAGAGTCTGGGGGTGGTAGAGTCATTCTTTTGCTCTATTATCTCATTTTAATTCAAAAAATTACAAAAATATTTGCTTTTTTGCATCATTATGCATCATTGCATTTTGCATTTTGCATGGTACTTGCACTAGGTTTGCTTGGAGAAGTATTTTTCATATTTTCATATAGGAATGATTGCATTTTCATTTGAAGGGAAATTTTGCATCTCACGTAGTAGCATACTCCGTTTTTGATTTGACACAGTGCATTTGCATTGATTGTTAGGTGTGCATTTTACTTCTTGTTACGTCATAACACCATTAGTTGCATGATCATTTGCCATTTTGAGTAATAAGCCAATTAAAATCAATGCATAATAAAATGAATTACACTCTTTTCTTTTATAGGGTGCACCTACAATATTAAGTTTTAGGGTCTTGGAATAGTTCATTGTGAGTAAATTCTCCAAGACCACTAAACAAAACATGTATGTGTTTGTCAAGGTGAGAGAGTGAAATTCCTTGGTATAATTAGTGTTTCTCAGGATCCTCCTCTTACAAGGGAGTTAAGCACAAGTTAGTGTGAGTGGTTAATGATTGGGATGAACCATGGTCATAATTGAGTAGCACCATAGATATTTCCAGGATTGTATTCATATCTGGGGGCTCTTTCGAGAGTTTCAGGATTTTCTAGCCTGCCCATATGGTCAATCTCGCCTGCGACTGTCCACCTGAGCATTGATTATATTGAGGTTACCTTAGTTTCCTTACCTAGGTTATCAAGGGGGTACTTTGCATAGGTTATTCTGCAAGTGTCTTGGCCAGGTAGGGGTCGGACAACACAGTCGCTATATGTGTTGAAGCTGAGGGCCACTATAATTGGTTACAAACCTCCGCTTGTTGTGTATGGGAGTCTCGAGCCTCTCCTAGGTGAGACATACCTGCTTAATTCGGGAGCTCACATATCCTACCATTGTTTGCTTGTGATTTGGATTTACATTGTATAGGTGTATGCTCTGTGCACGTTAGTTTGCCTAGGTTTTGCGTAATTAGAAAGAGTATTTTTAATTTTTTGAGTCATTGTGGATTCGGGTTTTGCACTTCCCTATTATAGTTGTTTAGTAGGAATTCTGCCTTCCACATCTCCTCTTCCTTTGGGAGAGAGAAATAGACAGTCCGAACGGACTACTTCTCACATTGATTCACACACGATGGGAGATCACAAGGATGAGATTCCTGAGATGTCTTCTCCACCTCAAGAGGTTGAGAAGGAAGATCCTACTCTTGTATATGATCCTTCACCAGAAATACCTTCACATTTTGGTTATGATCCCTCATTCATAGGTTGCCGGTATTGGTTTCCAGATGACGAGACTCACCATGAACCGACAAGCACTAGTCATGTTCGTTATGGCATGCCTGATATCCCTGCACATGATCCGGCACATCATGTTGAGTCAAAAGTTGAACCTAGCACTATGATTGGGGGCACTCCTATTCCTTTTCACGCAGAGAGATTCAGGAGCACTAGTCACATTGCAGCTCCCATCTCGATGGTGGAAGCTAGCTCACATGTTCGTCCTAGACCTAGTGTTAGTAGTCATATGTGGATACCAGAATCAAGACGAGTGACCATAGGGATTACCACTTACATCCCTTCACATGTCCCTTCGTCCTCTATTCCTACTCCTTTGAATGCATTTTTGACAACCCTTCCCCCCCCTCATTCACGTGGTCCTTTGGGTCAGAATGTTGCTACTAGTCATGTTCGTATTGCAACTGCTCGTATAGTAGTATCTCAAAGTCAAATATCTCCTATTGTCTTGGGAATTCATATTCCTGTTTTTGGATTGTCTTACAGTCCATCACAAGGAGATCCCCATAT
This sequence comes from Pseudotsuga menziesii, assembly GCA_001517045.1. Lineage (NCBI taxonomy): Eukaryota > Viridiplantae > Streptophyta > Pinopsida > Pinales > Pinaceae > Pseudotsuga > Pseudotsuga menziesii. The sequence continues at coordinate 444,935 of LPNX010133385.1, forward strand.
CCCTACTTATGGAGATTCTCATGGACAATCTTATGGACTATAATATGGGCAGAGCTATCAACCTTATGGGTACGGGTATCAAAAACCCGGTTACTTTTGTAATTATGGCTTTGTAGCACTACATAGTCAAGGTACACCACATCATAATTCTTCCATACAGCCCTACACGTGTCAAACAAGAGGAGGATATTATGGCCAAGGCCATGGTATTTACAGTAGTTAGCCTTATATGAACCAAAACTATCAGGGAGTGTGGTACAGACTAGATCAACCTAGGATCCCTTTCCTCACAATGTTAAATTCACCTGACTTGTCGAGACTAATGAATGATCCGGTATCTCATGACCCAGCTTGGACGGCTGTCCCTAACAAGATTCCCTCAGACATTCGCAAATTTGAGGGCAAGCCAGGAGAATATCCTAGTGAACATGTCACTACCTTTCACCTTTGGTGCTCTTTTAACTCCTTACACGATGACTCAATCCGTTTAAGTCTATTTCAACGCACCCTCACTAGGCCTGCAACGAAATGGTACATAGAGTTACCGAGGGGGGCATTCGTTTTGATCGATGACCTTGCTATGAATTTCCTCAATCACTTCTAGATACCCATGCATTACAATGTTGGTGCAAAACTCTTGTCAACATTTTGATAGGACAAAGCCACACATATCTCAGACCATATCCAAGAGTGGTGTAGATGGAAGAGGTTGATTAAAAATTTCATATCGCCAGAGTTCTCCTTGAGTGGTTACTTAAATTTTTTCTACCTTACATCACGAAGGATGTTTCTACATCCAGAGTCTGGCATGAGGAACAAGCAATTTTTAGGGAACATGAATTGGATTTGATTTATGCTCAATTCGGACTATTATATGAGATCATACCTAATGCTTCGTGTTCTAGTTTCAATCCCAAGATCAAGCTTGGACCCCATGCCGATGGCATTGTGGGTTGTACAAGTACCAAACCTATAGATTTAGTAGTGAAACAAGTGATTCAATTGTCTGGTAATCAATCGGATTCGGGACAAGCCACAGCTTCATCTCAACCCACCCAAATGGCGAGTGTACTTTCCATGTAATCGTCGGACCAGAAGGGCAACTAGTAGCCCGAAAGGAATAAGAAAAAGGGTAAAAACAATCATAAGGGTGGGAGCAAGAATGACCATAATGCTGGGGAGGACAAGCAGTCTAAACATAAGGTTAAGTTTCCTTGCAAATTGTGTAAGGATGACCACCTCACTCACTTGTTCCCTCGTATGGAATATGGCTCGAGGTTCATAGCACAGTTCCTAGTTGTGCTGACCAATCCTTTACCCCATAATCAAAATATGAACTCAAGCACCCATGATCCTCATTCTGCATTCGGTGGAGATCAAAATCTACCAAAAACCAGTACTGGTCATGGTTGCATCAACATGGTACGTGCTACTAAGGTTGTGACTTGTACAAAAGACTATTGTTCATCACAACTAGACCTTGGGAAGGAACCTCCTCCTACTGAGAGCCCTTTGCGTATTGAAAACCCTACAGATAAACCTGAGATTGCACCTCACATTCCTAAGGGAGTCCTAAATCATTTGAAGCATAATCCTAATGCTCGAGCTTCCCAAAACTATTCTCTTATTGAGGATTTGGAAAAAACTCCTTGTGCGATGTTTGCGCTTGAAGTACTTCAGAGTTGTCCGTCACAAAGGAAAACTTTGCTTTCTACTCTTGGGGTTAATGATGATAAATCTTCTTCTGTCATCAAATTTGAAACCATGGGACTCTAGCCTCGCTTGCTTTACTATGTGTCTCTCTTGATTCATGTAGAATGTCTTAACATGATCGTCAAATGCATTGTGATTGACGAAGGTGCTGCTGCTTCCATGATGTCTTTGTCATGTTGGAAGGGTTTGGGTTCTCCTGAGTTGTCTAAATATGCTACCATGTTGACTACCTTTGATGGTAGATTGTTTCAGTTGCATGGAATTCTTCCTTCTCTTAAGTTCCATTTGGGAGGGAAGACTGTCGTGATCGAGGTCGAGGTGGTTGATGTGCCCCTTGATTACAATTTTTTATTGGGTTAGAATTGGATGTATAGTATGCAAGCCATAGCCTATTCTCTATTTTGAGTTGTATGCTTTCCATTTAATGGGAATATTGTTACGATTGATCAGACATCATTCAAAAATCTGAGTGTTAATGTATCATCGGTATCTTCTATCTTGATTATCGATCATTCTCAGCTCGCAACTAGGAGTGTGGGTGTAGGTATGTATCCATCCATTATGGGGACATTTAGTTGTCCTACACCTGTTCTTATGATTGGATCTATTTTTGGTGGGGTTTCATATTCATTGAATTTGGTGCCTTTTCGCACTACCCATATGGAAGATCCATGGATTATTCCTTCATCGAGTCCTTTGAACGAACCTATCGAAACAGATGTGCCGTTGCCTACAACAATGATAGCATATCAGGTGAATCTTGATTGTGTTGTAGGGCCTAGTCCTTCCTCTTCGTGGATGGAGGAGGAGGACCCGTATGTGCTGCTTGCATGGGCAGTTGAGTCCTCTCACACACATGATTACCTTGATAGTGTTTTTCCATTAGATGAAGCTATTGTTGAGGCCATGTATGGGGTTGAACTAACTTGGGAAGAGTTACATCATAGATCCTATTTTCTTCCTGAGCTTGACCATTTGGAGCGTGAGGAATTTAGGGAGATTCTTAGCGAGAAGATTAGTAGTCCCGTGGTTCCATTAAGCTCTCCTAGTCAGATGGCTGATGGGAACATGGCGAATATATCACATACTATTCCTATCAATGAGAATGTCTATATTGGGGCAGAATGTTCCCATGCTAAGATTCATGAGTATACCGAGTTGTTCAAAAAGTTTCATGACATATTTGCTTGGTCATACAAGGAAATGACAAGTATCGACCATCTTATTTTCGAACATGAAATTAATACATATCTAAATGTGAATCTTGTTTGACAACGTTTGCATGCGGTGAATCCTAGAAAAGCACCCATGATTAAGGTTGAGATAGAGAAGCTGTTAAAAGCCAGTTTTATCTATCCCGTTCCGTTGACGGAATGGGTTTCAAACCTCATTCTAGTTGATAAGAAGCAGAGAACGATCTGTATATGCACTCATTTCCGTGATTAAATCGTGCTTGTCCTAAGGATAATTTTCCCACACCATTTATTGATCAAATTTTGGATGAGTTTGCAGGAAGCAAGGTATTTTCCTTTATGGACGGATTTTCTGAATATAATCATATTCAGATCAAACCCAGGGATCTACACAAAACTGCATTTATTTTTCCTTGGGGTATGTTTTCATATTGGAAGATGCCTTTTGGTCTTAAAAATGGCAGAGCCACATTTTAGTGGGCTATGACCTTGAATTTTCATGATCTCAAATTGATTATTGAAGTCTTTTTGGATGACCTTGCTGCTCATTTTCGGTTGAGCATGAGTCATTCGTACCATTTGAGATTAGTATTTGAAAGATGCTGCCACTACCTGGTTAGGTTAAATCCACATAAGTGTATCTTTTGCGTGAAGTTTGGTCGCTTGCTAGGATTCATTGTTTCCAAGGAGGGTATAAGAGTCAATCCCTTAAAGGTTGAGGAAATACTTCAGTTGTCTCCCTCGTGAAATATTAGACATCTTCAATGTTTTCAAGGCATGGAAAATTTCTTACGAATATTTGTGGTTAACTTTTCCAATTTGACTAAAGGATTTATGTGCCTTTCAAAGAAGGACACTACCTTTTGCTGGGATGAGTGATCCCAAGAGTCCTTTGACGCTCTTAAGCAAGCCTTAGCATAAGCCCCTGTGCTTAGCCCACCTGACTATAGCCGTGACTTTTTGATTTATGTGGTCGCGTCCATGGAGACGATTGGTATGGTTTTGGTTTAGGAGGATGAGGAGCTCCATGAGCATGCCATATATTATTTGATCCAAAATCATATAGATGGAGAAATCCGTTATTCCCATGTGGAGAAACTTGCCTTAGCTACCATTCATGCGGTTCAGAGATTGAGACACTACATTCTCCTTCGTCAGACCTTAGTGGTAGTTCATGTCAATACATTTCAATTCGTCCTCACTAGAAGGATGATCGAGGGAAAGTATAATAAATGGATTGTTATTTTGCAAGGATTCGATCTCGAGTTTGTTTCAGCGAAATTGAATAAATTGTTGATTTTTATGGAGCTCATTTTTTATTTCCCAAGGGAGGAGGAGGAGGAGTTTTATGAGGATACATTTGTTGATGAGCATATTTTCCTTATCTCAACTCTGGATCCATTGTATGGGGATATCATCATATACTTAGAAATGTTGAAGGTCCCCACTCACCTTTCACAGGATGAGTAATGATGATTACATCACATATCTGAGAACTAGCTTATAGTGGATAACACTTTCTAGCACCGTGGGGTAGATTCCATTTTATGTCATTGTTTAACCCATTAAGAGGCCAAGGTTGTGCTGAATGATTTCCATGGAGGGGCATGTGGTGGTAATTTATCTAGGCTTTCTACAACCCAAAAAATATTGAGAGCGATATATTTTTGGCCGTTGATCTTCAAAGATTGTGTCAATGCGGTCAAGAAGTGTCACCCTTGTTAGGTGTTTGCACACAATATGCACTCACATCCTGCCCTGTTACATCTAATTATCAACGCTAGTCCCTTCACCAAGTGGGGGCTTGACTTCATGGATTGCAACCCAGCTTCAGCTAAGGGGCATAATCATATTATAGTGGCTGTTGATTATTTCACGAAATGGGTTGAGACTATGCCCATGATTAAATCCGATGGTGAGACAGCCGCTTATTTTGTATTCAACCAAATTATTACTTGGTTTGGAATTTTGAAAGAGCTTGTCACTGACCATGGTAGGCACTTTCAAAATCGAATGATGGAAGAGTTGGCCTCGAAGTTAGGGTATAAGCAGGAGCACTCCTCTTCTTATTAACCTTAGGCGAATGGACAGGTTGAAGCAGTGAACAAATCACTTAAGTCCATTATCCAATGAACCATTGCATAAAGCAAAATGAATTGGCATATCATGTTATATCCTTCTTTGTGGGCTTATAGGACCACGGTTAAGACTGCCACCGATTTTTCTCCATATTAGCTAGTACATGGAGTGGAGTCTGTCTTGTTGGTTGAATGCAAAATCCCTTCATTGAAGCCAGCCATAGAGATTTTACCAGACACTTCCACATTGGAGGAATGTTTGGTCCACTTAGAACAACTTGATGAGGAACGTCGAGATGCCTTAGTGGCTCTAGAAATAAATAAGCATCACGTTAAGGTCCAATATGATATGTCTATCTGTCCAAGGAGGTTTAGTGAAGGTGATTTGGTCCTTTTGTGGGATCAAGATAAAGAACCCTTGGGTGCAGGGAAGTTTAATCCCATGTGGCATGGTCCTTACATAGTCAAACATGTGTTAGAGAAGGGGGCCTATGAGCTGGTCGATTATGAAGGGACAACCTTGGTGGAGCTTAGAAATGGGCTCTATCTTAAAAAATACTATGCATGATCTTCAGCCAGGGCTGATTATTGTATATTATTGTATAGTTTTTTGCATAGTTAGGTTTTCTTATGGTGATCTGGTTTGTTGATTAGCTTTCATTTCTTATGGAAGATGTCAATGGAGTCTTCCACTTACATAGGATTTGCTGATGGTGCTAGCCACCACACTCAACACTCAGCCTCTGCTGCTTGGGTGATTTATACTCCTACGGGTCAGGTATTGTCTTCAGGAGGTGCATGTTTACATCCTTCTTCGAACAATGTTGCTGAGTATAGTGCCGTTATCAAGCTATTACAGGATGCCATTTCACACGGTGTTCTCTCTCTTGAGGTACATCTTGATTCACAGTTAGTAGTGCCACAGCTTAATGGCTTATATCATATTAGGGATCTGACATTATTATGAAGATTCTTATGTGTGAGATTGTTAGAATGGCAATTTGACAACATAACATACATACATGTTCCAAGAATTTTTAATCAAGTTGCTGACTCATATTATAACTATGTGTTAGATTTGAATTTGTTTCATAGACCATAAGCACATCACAAACATACATTTTTACACACATGTAAATAAATAAAATCAATCATCATAAATTTTTTTCATTAAAACATCCAAAATGTGACATCATAATACATAAGTGTCATAATACAAAATGGGGCTTTCGAGCCACCAAAATATAATACACGGTAGTACAAAAATCAATCACTCTCAGGTCTCTAAGCCTATGGAGGAGGAGGGGGGTTCTAATCATGGTAGCACACCACGGCTCTAGTTACTCATCGGAATAACTGAACCCATGCTCGTGGTACACTAACCACCTAACGCTGCATGGCCTCAGGCAATTCCTCGACTTGCACCATGGGTACCCTGTGTGTCAAGCACACAAAGTTTATGTGGATGCTTTGGAGCATCCGCTTCGCATCCACACCCATGAAATCATCTTCTCTTCCCCTCCTTCTATGACGAGGGAAGCCGTCAGGCCACCGTGGTTCAACATCTGCATACATATGACAGATTGTCACGATGTGTCGTCACACCAAAACATGTATTTTGAGTCTATATATAAAAAAACACAAATTATTTTTTAATAATTCAAAAAAATTTAAAAAGAGGGTTTGGGATTTGTTACCAATATCATTGTATGCTGCCCTGGGTGGTAGGGGCATGTCCAGATCTCTCCGGAAATCTATTCCCGCATAGGGATAGTCATCGATGGCAACAATCTGCTGCTTCCACCATGGAAAGAAGTCAGATGGGTAGGGGTTAGACACCCTACCTCCACCTAGTCCACGGATAGCATCTGCCCAACTTCATTGGGATGTATCTCGAACCTCATGAGGAGGAACATCAAATCTAGGGCTTAGCCCTGGGACACGCTCAAAGATGAATGTGCTCAGTATACTGCAGAAACCGAAGTTTCGTACCCTTCCCATCTTGCAATCACTGAGCTGTTGCTTCATGTTACTCAAGAGTGTAGTGCTCCAATAATACACTGTGGGTCTCATGCACTCCACTGCATAGAACATCAATGGCCACGAGGCCAAGTGGAGAGATCCTAGACTAGCTATCATGCCGAGTGCCAATAGTATGGCTTTCAGTCCTAGCACCTAGATGGATTTTCTTGGGATTTGACTCCCAAAATTTCCCATGTCTAGAAAATAGTATACTACAATGTACTCATCAATGGTGAGGCCACCTCTAGGCCCACGAGAGTGTAGGTTCACCACCTTTCCCCGTCGGGACAATCCAGTAATGAAATATATGTCCTCCACCTCTACAGTGAGGGAAATCCTGTCAATATGAAAGGACTCCAAGTCTGGATCCCATTAGTCTACTAGCATCTGCAAGAGTCTTGGTTTGGCCCTCAAGCTTCCAAGACACCAAAACTTGTATAGCCCACATGCATGTAGAGCTTGTTGAGCCATTAAATCACCTCGGACAGCCTCTTCTACATCTCCATGTTCCCTCTCCCTCCATTCTAGAACCATCCTGCACATTAAAAGTAATTTTTGGTCAATATATACCTTAAGAAACCATGTGCATGGCCGCATATGCGACTATTTGCAAAACAACTGCGTATGTACGCGGTTTTGGACAGTTTTTTTGCGTATAGCTAGCCCTATACATGAAAAAGCCTCGATATCTGCATGGGCCAAAAAAACCAATTTAGACTGGACTAAAAGTCAAATTTGACCATTTAAATTGAGAAAATTTGCATGAAAATGGAAGAGGAGGACATGAGAAGTTACCTGGAACAAACGGTGTCGAATTTCGCTAGACGAAACTCCTGGAATTCGCGTTGGAAGTTATGAGCTCAAATGGGTAAAAATTTCAAATGATATGTAATTTTTGAATTTTTTTCTATTTATAGAAAATTTTTGAAATTTTTTACCCCCTTTCTATTGTTTTGAACCGTTTCTAACCATTTTGGACTAATATGATGATGTAGGAGTCTATTTTGAGTGCCGTTTCGACCATTGTTTTGACCCGTTTGTGCCACTTTTAGTATTATGTCTAAATTGGTATATAGGTTAGATTCATCCGTGTGCATTTTGTGTGAACTTATGACCATTTCATTATAAACTTAGGTATGAACCCATTCTATCTTATCACGAAACCTTCTTGTTGTTTTAGAAGTGACATGATGTGAATGGTAGAGCTTAACCATACATGGGTGCCCTAGTTAGCTCCTTTTCTGCATTTGGTGTCCATGCTGAAATTTTTTCCTTTAGGGTGTGGGAGTCATTTGTATAGTATCACCATGTATTTGCACAAGAGCCTCATACTATTCTTGATATTTTTGCTGGCCTTTTTCCCTGGGACTCCCTTATGTCAAGTTGTAATTGCATTATCATGAGTTTTTCCTGCCTCATTGAGCCTCATTCCAACTTTCCTGACTTTGATTATCAGCCATATAGCCTGAATTTGTCTCATGTATAGCCACGTAGAGCCATTTTATATATCCTTTGCAGCTTGATTCCCCATTTTTACCGGGAGGGGACTTTCCACCGTGTGTCGTTATCCTACACATGTGTCCTTGCATTGAGCATAGGTATGTTCCGCTACTTGGAACTAGTTTATTTTCCCATTGACACTCATCTTCTCCTATTCTATAACTATAAATCACTTTTATTCTTTTTCAAGCTTTTCAAAATATTTGAAAAAGTCCAAAAAAAAATCAAAAAACCAAAAAGCCGGAAAATAAAAGATGTTATCTTTGGTAGCAGTTGAGTCATGTCGCCTTCGAATAGAGCACTGTATATCACATCCATTGGTTGGGTTAATAGTTTGAATTTAGGATATGTACTCATTTCTCTGATTTTATCTCCACCAACTGGTTAAGCTTCCAGTCCCTATGGAGCCTCTGTCGATGCCTCCTGTGTCGTAGATATGTCCCAGTTTTGTATATCGAGTCTATGCTGCCTACATTCAGTCACCATTCACCTTTATGCTCTTGTTCAAAGGAATTTGAAACTTGAGTCAGCCATTCCTTAGTTCTCTTGACTTTGCATGTCGGCCATTCCCGGTATTGATACTGGTTTGTGCACTTTATGATCTAGTCCTTCCACACTATACAACCTTGCTAAGTACCTCGTGTTGGATAATGAGGGATGCATTAATGCCCTCCTTCTAGTGGATATCATCCCATTGAATTCAAATCATTTATTCTAGGATAGAATCTAGAGTCATTTTTGAGTGCCTTGAGACTTGCAGTCATCAGTGGCAGGTTCTCTCTCTATCAACAGTTTTGGGAATACATCAATGTCCACTAATCAATGGATCCTCTCAAGTGTTCGACCTCAACACATTTATTCACACTTATTAGTTTGTACTTTAGTACCTTGATTCCCATTTTCATTATTGGTGGGTGATCTCACGTCTATTAACGGTATACATCAATGACTGGTAATCAGATGATGGACTACTATGTTCAACCTCGACACCTCTATTCGCATAGTAGGACATGTACTCATAGGAGATTATGTAGAAGGCCTTTGATATTTCTGGCATTTCATATATGCTACCTCCTTGATCGTGCCAGTGTTCATGAGATTTCAGCTCTCGTGACTTGATTCCAGTATATGTCAGATGTTTCCATCCATTATATATCTTCAGCCTTCATGGAGATCATGATTCTTTGTATATATTCATCATGGAGATTCTGATCTATCTATATTGTATGTGGTGATGACCACAGATGTCATATTTTGTATCATGCCTATTCATGGCCATTGTACTCTTATGTATTCGGGACTACTATATCTACTTGTAGTTATGTGCAAAGTTTAATCATTGTATTGTACTATTGGATGGCTGGTTCTTCCACTTGGTTCTTCATCACTCCACTTCTGGGATGGACTTATAATGTATTTCAGCCATCGTATGACCCCTCTGACCTCACAGATTAGGGGGCATCTGTTACAACTGATTTTACCACACATGGTGGATCACACCTTTATGGCCTTCCCTATCTCTTTACAAACTCTTTAGACCCCATGGACCATTTTTGTACCTTTGATGTTTCCAAGATCATCTCTAAAAACATGGATTATTTTCTATATGTGACTTTTAAACCTATTCTCGTGTATATACGTGGATTTGATCCTTAAACCCACGTACATCAGGATGTGCACAAAAGGGCAAATAGTTTTTGAGTATTCCTTGATGTGGATGTGAGTCACTTGTATCTTGGCCTTCCATATGCCTTGAGATTGCTTGAATTTGACCTTCCATTACCCCATTGAAGCACTATATAAGGAAACCTTTGAATACATTGAAATGGGAGGAATTGAAGAGCAAGAAAACTATAGTCCATTATTGCCGGAGCTTATATTTGAGTTTGAATCCTTTTGTCCCTTGGAGCACTTTGTGTTCTTACCAAGCTTTCCTGTTCTTGTGAGCTTGCTATTGAGAGATGGAGGATTGAAGTGGTGGAGGCCTAGGTGGAGGACTCAGTTTCTCCGATTCGTAGATGTGCTGACAGAGATTGTCACTATTGTAATCTCTGATTTATATTAATAGAAATATCTTTTCCTATCCAATAATGTGTATTTAAATGAATGTTGAATCTATGGATGCTTTTAAATGCTTATATGTTATTGATTATATATGCTAGAGTAGGTCTAACACAATTATATATAGCATGCTTGTCTTGTTTGCTGAATGTTGAGAGAGCAAATTATCAATACAAGCAAGAGTGGAAAAGCTCAACGGGGATCTACATCAACCGTCCGAAATAAGGTATGTTTCGAGATCCTTTAGTGTTAGATGTTTGGTTTCTCTTGCATATAAGAAAGGATTGATTTCTACGGTTACTCTGTCTATTGTGGTACCCCAAGCCATAGGATTTTTTCTCCGTAACAGTGAGATTAGGAAAAAGGACTCGGGAAGAGTTGTTGGCATTGCTATAAAACCCCTAAACTCAGTTTGTAGACAATGTCAAAATTGGAAGCAAACTAGTGCTGGTTTTAAAACAAAAGAACATATGACCTCCTCCTATGGAAATAGTTCACATAGATCTCTATGGACCAACAAGAACTAAAATAATGTAGGGGGGAATATTATTTCATGTTGCTCATTGATGATTACATAAGGATAAATTGGGTGACATTTCTCAAAGAAAAATCGAAAGCCTTTGAGAAGTTCAAAATCTTCAAGGAAATGGTTGAAAATGAGATACGTATGAATATCAAATGTCTTAGATTAGACAATGGGGGAGATTTTACTTCAAATGAGTTCGATGATTTTTGTGAGAAACATGGAATCTAGAGACAATTGTCAGCTGCAAAGAATCCTCAGTAGAATGGTGTGGTTGAAAGGGAAAATGGAACACTCCAACAAGGTGCCAGAATAATGCTTAATGAAGCAAAGCTGTCAGATGCATATTGGAAAGAAGTAGTATACACAATTGTATATATACTTAATAGAGGACAAATCAAAGTGAATAAGGAAAATACCCCTTATAAACTATGGTGTGGAAGACTAGCCACAATCAAATATTTCAAAGTATTTGGTAGTAAGTGTTACATTGAAAGCAACGAGGATGATCTTGCAAAGCTTGAATCTAGGACTGATGAAGGAATATTTCTAGGATATTCATCCTCCAAGAAGGCATATTGATGTTTCAATAAAAGGTTACACAATATTGTTGAAAGCGCAAATGTAAGAATAGATGATATAAAACCAAGAAGTCATGACAGTGCTGAAAATACAAATAATGAAGACTTACAAGAGGACAAAAATACTCATAATGAATATGAAGGAATAGAGAAGGAAGATACATAGGAAAATGAAGGATACTCCCCAATACCTGATACAAAATTTCCATCTAGAAGGATACAGAAGAATCATTCAGAGACACAGATCATAGGTGATAAAAATTCTGGAATTAGTACAAGAAGACAACTATCATTTAATGAACAAGCCCTACTCTCAATAGTGGAAACTAAATTTTTTACAGAAGCCAACAAAAGTAATGAATGCGTCAAAGCCATGAATGAAGAACTAGATCATATTGAGAAAAATGAGACCTGGGAACTTGTCCCAAGACCCAAAGATAAGAATGTTATAGGGACCAAATGGGTTTTTAAGAACAAAATTAATCAAGATGGTCAAGTGATAAGGAACAAGGCAAGATTAGTATGTAAAGGGCATGCTCAGGTAGAAGGGATTGATTTTGAAGAAACTTATGCCCCTATGGAAAGAATTGAAGTAATCATAATGTTTCTACCACTCTCAAGCAATAAAAACATTAAAGTATATCAGATGGATTGCAAGTCTGCATTTTTGAATGGAAAATAGAATAAGAGGTTTATATTGAACAGCCTGAAGGTTTCCTATTATCAGAACATAGGGATTATATTTGCAAACTGAAAAAGGAACTCTATGGTATCAAACAAGATCCAAGGGCCTAGTTTTCAAGGATGGACAACCACTTAAAACAACAAGGATTTAAGAGAGGTGCCACTGAAAGTAATATCTACTTAAAAATTGAAGATGAGAATATGATCATTGTTGTTGTTTATGTAGATGACATAATATTTGGAAGTAATTTGCAAATACTAAGTGTAAAATTTGATTATGAAATGAAGAAGGAATTTGAAATTTCAATGTTGGGGGAACTAACATTTTTCTTTGGGGTTACAAGTTTATCAAACATACAAAAGAATATTTATCTCTCAAACTAAGTACATCAAAGACATGCTTAAAATATTTAAGATGGAAGACTCCAAAGTTTTTAGTACTCCTATGATCATAGGTTGTAAATTAAGTAAGGAAAATGAGTCTATGGAAGTGGATCATACCATGTATAGATCCATGATAGGAAACCTATTATATGTGACAGATACAAGACCAGATGTGATGCAAGCTGTAGGTTTGGTTGATATGTTCTAGTTAAGCCCCAAATAAACGCATGTAATTGCAATAAAAAGGATTTTCAAATATTTGAAAGGTACTATGGAGTATGGATTATGGTACCCAAAACGTAAAGACTTTATCTTAAAAGAATTTACTGATGTAGATTGGGTAGGAAGTGTGGGTGATCGAAAGAGTACTAGTGGAGCAAAATTCTTCTTAGGAAATTTGGTTTCATGGTTAAGTAAAAAACAATCTTCCATTTCACTCTCCATGGTAGAGGATGAATATGATGTTGCTGTGTCATGTTGCACCTAGGTCATTTGGATGAAGAAAACACTAGAAGAATTACTTGTGAAGTATGAGCACCCAATAATAATAAATTGTGATAATTCGTGTGCCATAAATATGTCAAGAAACCATGTCATGCACTCTAGGACAAAACACATACCAACAAAATATCATTTCCTAGGAGAACAAGTGTTCCAAAAGGTTTTCAAACAGGAGTATGTTGACACAAAAGAACAGGTTGCTGACATTTTCACCAAGCCACTAACTAAGGAAGCCCTTGAGAATCCTAGATAGAAGATGGGAGTAATTCCCTTACAAAAATTATAGAGGAGGAAGCACAATCTCAGAGGGAGATATGGTGACATGGGGAGTTGTTAGAAAGAAGAAAGGCATGAAATCCTCAATAGCATAACAAGTTATCCTTTGTCATTGTTGTCAAAGGGGGAGAATATTTAGATATTTCCATCAATGCCAAAGGGGGATATTGTTCAAAATATAGTTTTCATTGATCTCAAAGGAGTTCATGAATGACAAAGGAATAACCAATAGACATGTAGTAGGATGAAATCAGTAAAATACAAAGGATCCATTACATGGATTATCATTGGTGTCAAAGTATTTTAGCAATGACAAAAGAAAACCAGTAACAAGGTTGATGACAAGGGAAAATCAGTAACGGGGTCGATGACAGGAGACAAATCTACAAAGCAAGCAATGGAAGATCAATAGATCAGAAAGATCTATGACTGGAACTTAATTTCGCAAAGTAGAGTTGTGAATGACATATTGTGATCTTTTGGTGGAGATCGAAGGTTGTTGAAGATCAAAGACCAAGGTAAATTGCGCTGATTTAATAGAGAGTTAGATAAAAAGGATGATGAGTTGCAAAATATGAAACCAATAACTGGGAATAGGATCGAGATCGACGAATAATCTTGATCATTGAAACATATCAACAGTCGTCAACAATTTCGCTAGGAGAAGTTATGTGGTTGTTGTACAGGAATAAACACCCTTGTAACCTAGGGTTTGAGGTTACCAACTTAATTTTAAAACTTTCAGACAATCAACTTTAAATTATATAAAGGGAATAGGAAGATATGATGGACTCCCCTGATTATCGACAGTTGATCCAAGCTTTGTCTTCTCCCCCTCTGCTTCTTTCCAAAGCTTTCAGAGATGCACCTCCTTCACCTGCAAAGAGAAAATTATCCAAGTACAATCTTATACATGTATATATGACAGGTTAGATGAAAAATATATAGAGTTCTTAATAAAAAGTATTCATCAAACATGATACATGAAAGAGACTCAACACAAAGTTGGAAGAAGAATTCTCTTTATTAACAATAGTGAATGAGATAAGTGTACAACCCAAATCCTGAGACAAGGAATCCTCTACAACCAAAGGACTCAGAGTTCTATTGCTCCAAATACTTTTGAAGATATACCACCAGCATAACTTTGCTCTCCAAGATCCATTGATTAATTCCCTCCCCAAGGCATTTATTTATACTTTGGGAAATAGAGCAGTTTTGAAGGTTGAGGAGGTTGAGACAGTTGAGTTGGTTAATGATTAAGGCTCAAAAAATCTCCATTAATCATGTTTTATTATTTTTAATGTCGAATGGATGTGTATGAGACTATTGATACTAGCAACCCGCATATGACACGTGAGTTCCTTTAAGGGAAACCCGTGTATAGATCTGTACGCGGGTTGCAATGAGCATAGTCACATACAGTACGTGGGTTGTCAAAGAATATAGTCATGTATATATGTGAGTTTCAATAGACATAGTCATGTATGTCAATCCACACATAGAAAAGTAATATGGCAAGCTGGTTGGAGAGTGAATGCATCTCATGCTATGCCCATCTATAGTATTTAGGAAACCTTCAATCCAAAAGTGTCCTTTTGTGTACAAACATATGAAGTGTCAGCACTTGGATGGACAAGTGCCATTTGGGTTGATAACAGATTCCCCCTAATGTGTGAGGCTAGAGGGAAGTGATGGACGAAATACATTATAATCATTATCTTTGGAGAACTCAGAAGACCAATGGAGCAGAGGTAGTACTTGAAACAAATACATAATAATGTCATATACAAATTCATATATGAGGATGCTATGTTCAATATACTGGAACACTAGCTCCTTTACAATATTTGAGTACATCATATAGTATGGGTACTAGACCACTTATATTACAAAGGTGGAGCGAAGCCACAATATACAATAACGATGAGTCTTCAAAGATCTGGAAGTTGTGTAAATAGGTACAACATAGTCTTGTGCAACTTAGTCCATAGATAGAAAACTAAGGTCTTCATAAACAATCCCAAAGAACCAGTACAATCCAAGCCATATGAATAGATGTTATTGAATTTGAACATGGAGTAGATTCAATAGTTTTTCAATCAATAGGTGATAATTAACAACTGAAGCAAAGGATTTCACCCATAATGAATGTGAATCTCGAGGTACGATCGTCAAAAACTCTAGGTCTTCCTTGTCAGAAAGTGCCGATGTGGAAACATACTATGACAAGGAAGGTAATAGATCCTCCAATGGATCACAAGAGTGACTAGGAACTGGGTAAAGGAAGGGAGACATAAGTGATAACATATATGACAATGATGGGATCAGGATATAGATCAGACATTGAGTTAAGTCCTTGAACAGTGAGCACAACACATATATGAACCAAGGAAACTTTAACTTTATAGATAGAACAACTAGACTTATCTGTCATGTAGGAGACATGATCAGATTCCCCAGGTAAAAATGACAAGAGGAGGAGTAAAAAATACGAAGTAATAGCTGAACCAAAAGTGAACACTGAGACATGAGTATTGAAAAAAATAGAGGGTGCTATGTTCAAGGATGACATGTTGCCACTAACTGAAAACCAAAAGAAAAATTCTTCCTTACCTTTCCTGTTAAATTTTAACGAGTCCAAGAAATTCAACTCGTATCTCTCTTCATTTTTTAACAAGCTTGAAGAGAAGAGGGAATAATTCTTGATAGTGTCACTGATTCGTGGATTTTATGAGCCCGAACTAGTACATGCTCAGTTGGTGTTTTCACATTTAGAGAGTTTGAAAACTCCAAAGAAGATTCTAGGGGGGTCCTTTTTCATCCAATTTAGTCTCTTGAGGCCGAAAAAGTATAAAACATACCATAGAAGAACTCTCTTAACTTTCGTAGAAGAAAAGGTGAAATTTTTTCGTACTTAGTCAGGGAGGTCCGAAAAAGGTTAAATTACCACCTACCCAATGCTCCTTCAAGAGTAGCATATAGCTTGAGTTTTACGAGTGTGAAGGAAAGCAAGATCACTCAAAAAGATCCATTTGAGTATGATAAATGGGGCTTACAACAATAAACTTGATGCTTTGTTCTTTATTTTTTAATTAGCATGACAAAGACATAAAGTACACTTGAAATCTTTTTCATGTTTGGGTACAGAGCATGAAAATGAGAAAACTAAGCTCATACCAGGTGTTTCTTTTCCTTAAATTTAGTCCCTCAGGTCTAGAAAAGTGATAAATCTATGCTTGAGAATACTCTTCTCAATTCCATAGAAAAGAGAGTGATCCTTTCTTGTATTATTCTGCATGGTCCAAGAAAGAGATAACCTACCACCAATGCAGATGCCCATTCACATATTCTTAATGAACTTGAATGGACAAGTTAACTCAGTAGTCAAGTCTATTTTAAGGAGTCAGACCTGGGCCTAAAGAAACTCCATAAGGGTGGGGGGTCCTATAAAGGGATAGCTTGTAAAAAGAGACCAAAATGAGGCTCCATTTGGCATGAAAAATAGCTAAAGAGATTCCCTTGTACCTAAGACAGCTGCAGCATGAGTATCAAAAGACAACATAGGTTCTAAATTACGATACTCATGAGAGGAAATCCCTATCCATGGAAGAACGATGGTAAAGACAAGGAGGTAATGGTTAAAAATACCATAGTCCGTGGTTAAAATGTTGATTTCTAAGTTTAAGATGGAGTAGGTATAGATGCAAAATGCATGTGACATAACAAAAAACCATCCTATATGAGCAAACAACACCTTGGAAATGATGATAAACCTGTCACAAGGAAAAATGATATGGTATTAGTTTGATGAATTATGAACTATAGGGAAAAAACCCACTTGAGGAATAACATTTCTATAAATAGTTCATAAACATAAATAAAACTCACCATTCAGATTTTTAGCCATAAAAAACAAGTTTTCACCTCTACCTTCAATTGTTCGGTGTGGACAATCCTGTGGACCAATTCCAAATCTGCAAGTGTTAGGTAAGATTACACCCCAAGCTATCCATTTTGATCCTAGCAATTTTCAAAATTGAGCCCAAATTTTATATTTTTGAGTGTCCTCAACAAAGGAATGTTGTGTACGCGGGTTCGGTATATTGAAACTTGCGTACATGCGTTCTCTATGTGGATTTCATTGAAGGATAGTCATGTATAGTACGCAACATGCCTTACTAGATAGTCGTGTATGATGCGTGAGGTGAACAAGAAGCATATAGGGTCAAATTTTGAAATTTTACATGAAACTAAAGGTTTGCAATGCTTGTTTTACTAGGTTTGAAGATGGTGCTTGAGTGGAGGGAGTACAAACATGAAGATATGGCTCAAGAAGCACTCCAAGATGCCCCCATGGTGAATGTTTTACATTCAAGTGGGTTGTTAAAGTTTTTCTATACATCACCTATGTGGGCCAATGCCTGTCTCTTAGAGTTCATGATAAATTATTGGGATCATGATTTGGGCATGTTTGACCTTCAAGGTGAGTCCTTGGAGATTGCTTCGGAGGATATCTATTTCATTGCTGGTCTATCACGACGGGGGGATCCGGTAAACTTGGAAGGCACCGGCAGAGGCGGTGACCCTCTAAGTGTCCAGAACTACATTGACATATACTATGCACTAGGCACACAAAAGAGAGGGAGTTTCATTCCTATTGTACACATACGTGATCTTCCTCTACAGGTATTGACAAGTACCATAGTGAAGGTTGTGGGATCATCTTCTCTTCACCTTGCTACACCACAGAACCATATGAGACTAGCAGTGGATTGTATGTAGGGGGGCCTATATGATTGGTGCTCGGGAGTGATCCCAATTATGAGGAAACAACTCTCTGACTGCAAGAGAGGAAGGAGAAATAATTTTGGATATTTTAGCATAGTAGCCCTCTTCTTTGAGAAAGTGCTGGGATTGAGCCCTGTAGTACCCTTACTAGTTCGTTCTCCTCGTCAACCTAGGCTGAGTAGATGGGGAGATATCTTCCTCCGCTAAGGAGGTGGTAGCTCAGTGCAACATTTCTATGATGATGACTTCTAATTTTGGTGGGAGTGACAGTTGCCAGCATTGGAATAGTTTCCATATGCTAGAATGGATTTTCGTGGTGATCCAGAACTCGTCCTCCATCTAGGAGGAGCATGGGGAGAGTTAGGTAATTTTTTTATTTTCAAATTTTAAATTTTTTTATGAATTTTAAATATAGAGATATATACATATGTAAAAGAGTTCTAATCATATAAAGATGTCAAAATGTAGATATTGGACCAATCCGCCCTAAAGGGCATCCACACATGTATGTGCATCTTGTCTTGGGAGAGGACCAGGGCTGATTATGGTTCTTGAGGGGAAGCTGGCCATGCTTACCTAGAGAGTAACCACCTTATGGATTGAGCACATCCTAGCCATCATGCAGGAGTTTGTGGTTAGAGTACCACCTATCTGGATATGCCTTTTGAGGTGGGTAGCCAGAGCAGTATTGGTATACATAGATGCTGTTGAGGATGCTGAAGCCGAAGAGGCTGAAGAAGCCAAAGTACAGGGAGACTGAGGGGGACTAGTGTGGTCCAAGTGACCAAGATGGTCCATCTTAGATCTAGGGAATTTGATGGACTTTGATCCATAATTTGTATATTTTTTGTATATTAGACAGTTATTACTAGATTTGAGGATCAGAGACTCGACCTATCTATGGACCGATATTCACATATATATATATATATATTTTGTATGTTTATTTACAAATGTTTTTTATGTGTATGCTGTATATTTTTATAAAAAATGTGTTAAATTCCAATCCAAGATGTGATTAGCGTATGCATTAGTTAATGAATTTTGATTCCTTGGAATATGATTGAATGTAATGAATTCAAAATTTCTTTCCAATAACCTAACTTGCATAAACTGACATAATAGGATAGGGTTTTGCACCTAATAATCATGATTGAGCTGGGAAACCACCAGTTGAGAGTCTAGTCAGACTTCCAGCTGAGTGATACCATGCAATGAAGCATCCCATAAAAGCTTACAGCCCTATACTCAACGACATTATTAGAAGTAGGACCTAAGCAAGCGTCTCCTGAGGAAACTAACTTTCCCGAGGGAGAATAAATGACCCATGCAGCTCAATCTAGATAACAAGTGTGGTGACTGGTGCCATCAGTGAAACCTACAAACCTCTCGGAAGACATTTGAAACAACCAACAGATGATATAAAAAACACAAACTGATGAACTAGTGTACATAAAAAATACATACAATAAAATACAAGAAAAAGTGCTAATACTAAGCATAGTACTTTTTCAGGTAGAGCCCATTTCTAGGCTCAAGTAGCTTATTCCCATCAAAATCAATTAATTCATATGCACCCTTCTTTAATACCTTTGACACGACATAAGTTCCTAACCACATAGACCTGAACATTCCTTCTCCCAGGGGTTCTTTGTCTTGGTCCTAGAGCAAAACAAGTTCCCCCTTAGAGAAAATTTGAGGCTTGACCGAATTATCATATTGGCTTTTGACCCTATTTTTGTGAGCTTGGTTTGTTGTCAGCGCATCTCTACGTTGTTCATTAAGATGTTCTAAATGCACTAAACGTTCTTCAAGCTCTGTTGTATCAGGTAACACATGAATAACTATTTTCAAGGACGGAATTTCACATTCAACCGGGGTAACGAATTCCACTTCATGAATGAGTTGGAAGGGGGAGAAACCCGTAGTAGTTTTTACATTAGTTAGATACGCCCAAAGTGCAGAGTATAGCATGATATGCCAGTTAGAACGAGTTGGTCAACAATAACCAACTTCCCTTCTTGTGGAAACATTACCACCCGAAAGACGACTGATGCAATAGCAGACATGGCATAAGTCCATCTTCTTCTCAAAATCAAATTATAGTCCAAAGGTACATCAATCACCTCCACCTCAATGGACACCATTTTCCATGCCAGCTTAATTTCAAAAGCCGGTAGGATACCATGTGGATGGAAGGACCTTCCATTGAAAGCAGTAAGCAGGGTGTTTGACGAGACTAGCTCTGGGGACCCGAGAGCTTTCCAATATGACCAGGACATAACACATGTACAAGCACCCTCATTCACAACTACCCTTCCAATGGTCTTTCCACCATGGATGAAATCTATTGATAAGGATACATGGTAAGGTAGGTGAATTTCGACATCAGACAAGTGAAATTTTGCCATAAGACTCGATGAGTCCATACTGCCTAAAGCTGCTAAGAGTGCATCCCGCTGGTGGGACAACTCTGTAACACCTCTAAAGTCGACATTGCACAAGGTGTATAGGGTAAGTCTTCAACCATGGAGTAGTTTGAAGTAGCCCTAGCATTAGGGTTATGCAAGGTCTTCTTAAAGACACCTTTTGGTGTCTTGGGCATAGTTTCAGCAGGTTTCTCGATCGTGAGAAGGTTATAAGTTTCACCTATAGACTTACCCTTCTCAGTGGTCTCTTTTTCATAGTTCTTATTCCTGGTCTATAGTAAATTTGAGGATCGAACCATGTTGATATAATTGGGTTCAGGGGCGTTTGGGGTGCCCCCTATTGTATTCGAAGCTGAAGTAGAATTCTGCCCTAGGGGAAATGGATCCTTCAGGATAGTGGGTTGTTGAACTTTTAACAACTTTTGGGCTTGTTCCATAAGGGGACAAAGATGGGTGAGGTGATCTGCATGGCACAACTTACATGGGAATTTCACCTTTTTCTTTTCTTTCTTGCTCCCATCAGCATTATTTGCGGGTTTCTGCTTGTTTTGATTTCCCTCCCCTTTCTTTCCTCTCTTTTTTTCCCACTGGGATGCTGATTTCCATTTTGAGAGGTCTGTGCAAAAACATTTGCATTTTGGGGGGAGGGGGTAGCCTTTGCTTCCTTCGCCGTATAATGTTTGACGGACAGCTGATGGAGCTGTTTAGCAAAAGTGGGATAATTAACAGACCCAACCACACCATCGACATGGGGTCCAAGATTAGGTTTCTCTCCATCATGGGTAGGCCTTGGTGCCTCAAGAATAATATCATACAAGATCCCAAATTGAGAGTAGATCAAATCCAATTGCTAGGCCTTGAGGATAGATTCTTCCTCATTCGTCACTCCTAAAGTAGATATGTCCTTAGATATATAAGGCAATAATGATTTAAGGAACCATTCTATTAAAAACTTAGGAGGAATAGAGGCTTTCATAAGGCTCTTCCACCTCCTCCACTCTTGGATGTCATCCGAGATGTGGGTAGCCTTGTTCTACTAAAAGGTAGATAATAAGTCTGTTTCGAAATCATATCAGACCTAAAGCTGAAAGTGGCTAAGGAATGCATTAGCCATGTCCCAAAAACTACTGAATGCAGCAGAAGGCAACTCAATGTACCATTTTGCTGCAGTACTCAACAAGGTTCTTTGAAACAACCTCAACCTTACTGAATCTTCATTTAGTGAATTAGAAGAATGCCATAAATGAAAAGTGGTGGCATGAGCCCCGGGATAGTCACCAACTTTGCCCTCGAATTTTGGGATGTTCGAGGGCAATTTGGTTGGGACAGGTGGCTAGGAGGGATCATGCCTCATAGGGTCATTCATCAATTTAGACAAATCTGGCAAGTTTAATGTTTCCAAGAATGGAATCTTAGGTCGAACCAGATCATTAAAAGTGCCAGAATGGGGATTAGAGGGACTTGCCCCCAAATTCCCATAAGTGAAGTTGGGGTTTCCCCCTACCACCAGTTGCGAAGTGGATGGGATACTTGGGAACGGATTCCATTTGTAAGCCATAGTATTATGGGTGGGAGGTGCAGTATAAGAGGTTCTGTCCATCCCAGTAGAAACTAGGGTTTGAAAAACAGGAGTACATATCCCTCTACTAAACCACAAAAAGGGAGAGCTCATGAACAAGGCTGAGACTAGAGTTTGAAAACCTTTCCTGTAAGGGTTAGTGTTTCCAAATTGTAGTCTTAAATAAGAGGGTGATGGGTCTATGTATGGAGTGGATGGGGGAATATGCTCCCCATTCCAAGGAAATCCTTGGACAAAAGCCAAGGATCCTACTAGACCACTCTGCGTAGTGTGTGTGAAGGAGGAAGGAACAGTAGGTATATTAGGAATCTGAGTAACCATACATCCAGAAGCACCTACTAGGCTTGTGGGAACTAGTGGTTGAACTACCCGGCTCGTTGGAGTTAAGGGCATAGTAGGTATACTAGATCTAAGGGCACTTGCTAGGGGAGGTAGTACCTCTTTAGCCGGAGTGGATGAGTTGAAAACAAAAGAGCTTTCTCCTGCAGTAGATCCTGCCCACAGGGACACCAAAAATGGGTAGATCAAAAGGACGAACCTGGATGATCACAAGATCATTTAAGTCAGTCAAGGGTGTATTAAAATTCCTTGCAAACTCATCAGCCTGCAAGTATTCTATCTCAACTGTGTTAAAATCAAAACGGTTTGCCCTAAGTTCTGGTTAACCTAGAACTTCACTCAATCTTATCGATTCAAATGAAATGTATGTGTCCAATCTATGCCTTTGAGGTGGAGGTGGAGGTTACAATGTGATGAGAGGAGGAAGGTTTTGCAACCTTCATGACCTTCTTATAGGTTGGTCCTCCATGATTGTAAATTTGACAAGTCAAACCCTAAGTTCGGCTAAACACAGACAAACCACAGAGCAATCACTACGAAAATTCCTAAAGTCTCAACAATCAGCAAGGGTAAAATATATGATTTCCCAAAGAAAGCTGAAGAATAATTACTTGGCATCCTTGAAGAGGTTCTTAGGCACAAGCGGAGGTATCACCCACCGCCTTCCTACACTTTCAAGAAGGGTTACCTTCCAAGCTCGTCCCAGGTGAACCAGAAATAGCCTTTCGGTTTACCTATGTATGAACCATAGATGTCAAGAGACTAGAGGGTACCTTAACTATACCAACAGTATGGGGGGATAGTTGCAAGCCTGATTTGTACACATGGGCAGGGTTGCTATGCCCAAAAATCTATTTAGGATAGAATCCCCAGATGCGTAAAAATATCGATTTATATTTCGACAAGGAATCAGAGGGTTATCTCCTCAGTCCAATGCTTCCACGTGGCCTCGTGATTGACTCCCGTTTGAGAGGAGATTCCCAGATACTATCGATAAAGAGAAGGATTTACCTATCAATTGGCCCACTATGTTTGAATTTAAACACTTATGGGAAGTTTAAACTTCCTATCCCACAAGTCTAGCCTAAGCTAGTAGGTGTATGGCCCTAAAAAATAAAAATTACTAATAAATTTTAATTATTGCGTTCATTTTAAGGGATATTTTTACTCAAAAGGAAAGTGGAGTGAAAGACTATGATGTTTTTGACTCGATAAGAAATATAAAAAGCAAAGCTGTATACTTCCAAAACAAATTATCACTAAGAAAAAACAAGCTTTCTTTTTCTTTGTAAATGTAAATTGATGAAAAAGAAATGATAAAGAGAACACTAAGACTATATTGTTTGTAGTTTTTTGAGATTATATTCTAAAAACTGAAAATAAAACTACTTTATGCAAAATCAAATGCAAAAGCTTCTAAATGTTTTCTTTTCACTTTTTAAAATGCTGAAAGACTACTATGCACCTAAATGCACAAAACTTGAGTATGATTGAATTTAACTAACTGTATAAAGTAAGCGAAGTGAAGTAAACAGATTAATAATACCTAAGATCAACTACCTGAGGAATACTTGGAACCCTAGCTTTGGCGGACACAATGAAAGTAAATCACTGAGATCACACAAAGGCAAGTGGAAAACCAAATACTATCTAAAAATAGAATGGGATATACAGTGCCTAGAACCCTGATCACTGATTCATACAACCAACACTTGAACCTATAACCCAATAGGAAAATCCAGTTCAAGTTGCTAACAAAAAGACGATCCAAACAACTAAGGACTCAAGGGATTTAAAAGAAAGCACAAGGTATGGCTAACAAGGTCATCAAACTCATAGTGAAATGTCTATAAATAAGGCCAAACAACAAACAAAATTTATAGAGGGACAGGGAAAAGAAAACCCTAACCCAAAAATTTTAAAGCTCAAGCTTGTATGCGATTGTGTACAAGGGAAACCCGCGTACTGTATGTGATAGTCCTAGAGAGCAACACGCATACGCAGGCCTCTATATGCGATTGTGTGTAAGAGAAACCCCTGTATAGGTATAAAATTTTCTAATAAAAAGAAAAATTTTCAGGGTCTTCAGACACCACTCTAAGCATGAACCAAGACAGGACACCACACATAAAAACAAGGCAAAGACTGGTCACTAATCTACAGAAATAACCCAGAGCAGTTTGGGCTCCCCAGCGGCGTCGCCAGTTCTATTATACAGGAATAAACACCCTTTTAACCTAGGGTATGGGGTTGCCAACTTACTTTTAAAACTTGCAGACAATCAACTTTAAAGTATAGAAAGGGAATAGGAAGATATGTTGGACTCACCCAATTATCGACGGTTGATCCAAGCTTTGTCTTCTCCCACTTTGCTTCTTTCCAAAGCTTTCATGGATGCACCTCCTTCACCTTCAAAGAGAAAATTATCCAAGTACAATCTTATACATGTATATATGACAGGTTAGATGAACAATATATAGAGTGCTTAATAAAAAATATTCATCAAACATGTGTTGATGTATATGTAACTTCATTCTTCTATGTATTGTAACCCGATGTTTATTCCGGGATGTTTCGATTATGTATTTGAGTTATGTGGTCATGCCCCGATGTTTTGATTGGGAGGATTAATAATGTAAATAAGTCATATCAAGTCATTAGGTAAGTCCCCATAGTTTCGGGGCACTTGAGTTATTATACACTAATTAAGGTGTAGGCTCAAGTAGTAATATTAGGTCGAGCCTACATGTGAAAATGTAATTCAAGTGAACGGATAAATATAAATAGAGAGTGAGAGTCTCTCTATTTGTCACTTGTGAATTACATCACTTGCTCTCTCAAGTGTGGCGCACTATTGGAGAAGGAAATACTTTGGCTTGACAGAAGACAGAAGGCTACTGCTGTGTTGGGAGTGCATCTTACTGTTTTGGGTTTCACATCTTGTGGTGATACTATCTTAGAGGAAGTTGTGGGGTTTTCTCCATTTATGGTTTCCCCGATCAAAACTCTTTGTGTCTCTTGTCTCATGTGATGTGCTTATGTTATTGCTGTGCTTGTTATTCTCTCAGTGAAAAGATCCTAACATAATGCTAGCTTAAATGATGAAAATCTAACATGGTATCAGAGCTAACCTGAGAAGAAGACATTATGCAGCTACAGGAACTAGGGCTTCCTATTTTGTGGATCTTCCTCCATATATTTTCAGCAAAAGTATGCTAAGATGACTCTCCATTAAAGGGTGCATCTTTCTGTTGATGCGGAATTCAATTTCAAGCATTTTCAGTTTCGATGTGGAAATTAGGGCTTTCTACAGAAGAGGAATTTTTGAGTGATAATAGAATAGGATTGTTCTCCTCATCAAAACCGAAGTTTAGAGACCTGGATCAATAAATTTGGTTGGGTGAAACTCCGAGAAAGTCAAACCCTAGTTTGACCCTGAGCTAGGAGAAACCCTAAATACTAAAACTGCTAAGTTTTGGTACAGTTGCTATATTCTGAGATTGGAGAAGTATCAGAAGCTGAAAATTGCAGGGGCCGAAGATAAAATCATGATGAATCATGTGTCCAAAAATCATCCTCACATTCGCTATCTTCTGGGAGATATGATCTCTCAAAGTTAGGGTTCTAGCCTCTTCCAGAAATCATCCATAAACAGGACACCTGGGGAGAATTGAAATATCTTTGGCTACAGAGGTGTAGCTAGGGTTTTCACCCTAGCTTGTGCTGATGAGCACCTACTAAGGAATCTGGAATCCTTAGTAGCAGTTCAATAATGTAAATAAAAAGAGACTGAAATGAAAACTAAGCTAAAGCAGTAAAAAAGCAAATAACGTGAAGTAAAAACAGTAGAGAAATGTATAATGGTAATTTTTATTAATATTACCTCCAATGATGAGGTTGGTGGAGTCCGTTGCGCTGATCCGATGTCGGTGGCTCCAAGCTCCAAGCTGCTTCCTTTCCTTCTCTGGTGGTGGAAAATGGGCCAAAAAGGTTCTCAATGGTGAAAATAGCTTGATGGTAAGCTAGGGTTTCGAGAATGATTTCGGCAGAGGCAGGATGCTTATGATTGTGGATGTGGAATGAGGGGTCTCCACCACTTATTTATAGTTTTTTAGTGGTGGAGTGCTTGCCCATGGTTTTGGAAATAATGTGGTTTAGGGCAGCTTGTTTAGGGTTTTTTCCTCCTTTTCCTCATTTTTTATATTTTTTCTTCCCTTTTAGGGGTTTTTGCTATTTTTAGAGGAATTTGGGATATTTTTTGGAGAAAAAAGGGGTTTTTGGGCCTTTTGGAGGCTTTTTAGATGGTTTTATGGCCTTTTGGAGGCATTTTAGGCCTTTTGAAGGCTTTTTAGTGGGATTTTCAGGGAAATATGGTAGGCAAATAGACAAATGAGCCATGTAGTGAGACAGATGAGGTAGTTAACCATTTTTGGGTGTTAACAGATTGCCCCCTGATGTGCGAGGGCAGGAGCTCATCGTATGGCCGATGGACATCATGAGTCATATTTAATTTGTGTTGGGGTGTGGAGAAGAGAAGGAAGCAACTGAAGTCCGGGACACCGATCTCGAACCACCTGCAAGGACTGAAAAGTACATAACCTCAATAATGGATGACGGATCATCTGAGAAGATGGACGAGGCGGGCATTCCCATGCTCGTGTGAGAATATAATATAAGAATAACAATGGGGTCCAAAATATGGGGACCTGACATATACATGGCCTCAAATACTGAATGAGGAAGAAATCTCAATATATGGACGA